>SJYV01054212.1:749322-796294 GCA_006410875.1 Neotragus pygmaeus
CCTAGCCCGCTGAGCTTGCCCGCAGTGGAACCCTCTTCTATTCTGTTTCCTTAGCCTCTCTCCTGAGGCCCCAGGGCTGCCCTGCCCAGATCCACCCTCTAATGATTTGTGTCTGGCTCCAAAGAAGGCCCCACCCTCCGCCTCCCAGTGGCCATGGGAGACACGAACAATCTGGGCCCTCAGGAGGCATCCAATTAGGAAAGCCAGAGGCAGGGGTTCCTCCAGTGCCCCCACACATACCAGAGGTCCCCAGGTGCTCCCTTCCCCCAGAACTGGTTTCCAGGAAACATGCTCCCAGGGTGGACCCAAGTTGGGACTCAGCCACCCAGGACACCGTGTCTTTCCAGGCAAAGCCACATCGGCTGTCCAGAGCCCTGTCCCAGCAAAGGCCAGAGGCCTCAGCGCCCAGAGCAGGAGGAGAGGGCAAGGGAGGCCCCAAACCAGCGGGAATGGATGGGGAGGAGGTCCGGGAAGGGGAGCCAGAGGGAGGCACACGTGGGAACCCTTGCTGCTTCCGAGGCTGGAAGGGTCCCACTTGAGAGGACAATCTCCTCCCCTCTAACCGCCCCCTTCTTTCCCCTATCCACCCCTCCCCTTCCTTGGCCTGAGGTAGCTTGGGGGAAGGATGAGAAGGCAACAGGTCAGGGCGGGGGGGATCCCCTTTCAGGCCCGGGACTCATCCCCTCTCCCCTTTGCCCTGAAGGCTGAGGACCTGCAGGAACCAACTCAGAAATTCCAAAGAACTCCAGACTGCCCATCCTCAAGACCCCAGGCTCCCAGGCCCCCAGGCCCTGCCCCACCTGCCCGCTCAACTCTCCATGCCCTGCGAGACTGGTTGCTCCTGGATTAATTCACCCTCACTGGTCCCTGCTCTTCAACACTCTCAAGTGATTTCCTTCAGGGGATGTGTGGCCCAGGCTCCCTGAGAAAGAGGCTTCATCTCCTCCGTCAGAGTGGATGCTTCCTAGGGTAGACATTCTGTCTCCCAACTCAGACGGGGAGCTTGCTCAGGGTGGGCACTGTGTCTCGCCTGTGTGATGCTCTGAGCTTGGTGTCTCCTTCCTCCCATCTAATACTACTGGCAGGAAGGGGGTCTCTTGGTTCTTCGATCACCTATACCGCATGCAGCCTCAGTCGCTCAGTCATATCTGGCTCTTTGCAACCCCATGAACTACAGCCCACCAGGCTCCTTTGTTCATGGGATTCTCCAAGCAAGAATACTGAAGTGGGTTGCCATTTCCTCCTCCCCACCTCCAGGGGATCTTCCCAACCCAGGGATCGAACTCGCGTCTCCTGCCTCTAGCTCCTTGGCAGGCAGATTCTTTACCACTGGGCCTCCTCTGATCACCCAGCCCACCACAAGACGATGCACATGACTGACCAACAAGAAAGGGGAGAAGCACAGCTGTGCAGAGGCCTGGGCCCCAAGGACTACTCTGTCCCACACGAGGCCCCCAACTGCTCCTCCCTACTAAAACCTGCCCCAAGCCGGCAGCTTCCCAGCCCCCTGGTCCTGCCTCTGCCTCAAAACCCGGGCCCTGGGCTTGCTGTTCAACATTTCAGGTGTGATTCACTTTCTCCAGTAAGGTTTTGTTGCAGCCCCTAATCTTCTCAACTCCCAGGATCACTATTCCACCCCTTATGGAAAGAGCTCACTCGGGAGGCCAACTCCAAGAGCCTGGATCGATGCAGACCCTGCTGTGGACAAGTCACAACCTCTCTCAGCCTCACCTGCAAAATGAGGCTACTTGGTTTCCATGACAAACACTTCGTGAGGCTGACTTGAGGCAGCGGCTGGCCTCAGGCCTGTGCACACTAGGGATTTGGAAGGATCAGCGACTCCCAAGCTGGCTGGGTGAAGGCTCCCAGGGTAAGAGGTAACCCTTCCCTCTGCTAGGCAGATGTCCCCGTCCTAACCTCCAGAACTGTGGGCCTTATATGACAAAAGAGACTTTGCAGGTGTGATTAAGTTAAGGAATTTGCGTTCCTTAACTGGAATTTTCTGGATTTCCTGGTTGAGCCCAATATAATCACGTGCATGAGTGCTAAGTCACTTCAGTCATGCCCAACTCTTTGTGATCCCATGGACCATAGCCCTCCAGGTCCCTCTGTCCATGGGATTTCCCAGGCAAGAATACCAGAGTCGGTTACTGTTTCCTATCTCAGGGTGTCTTCCCTGACCCAGGGATCAAACCCACGTGTCTTACATCTCCTGCATTGGCAGGTGGGTTCTTTACCACCAGCACCACCTGGGAAGAGTCCTTAAATAGGGGTAGGGGCGGGGAGAAAGCTCAGAGTCAGAGAAGGAGATGTGACAACAGAAGCGGAGGTCAGATGAGGAAGCTGTGAGCGAAGGAATGTAAGCAGACTCTAGAAGCAGAAAAGGCAAGGAACAGCTCTCCCTGAGTGCCTCCAGAAGGGCTCAGCCCTGCTGACAGCTTGATTTAAACTTGCAAGATGCACTTCAGACCTCAGACTTCCAGAACTGTCAGATAATGTGAGTGTTGCTTTAAGCCCCTAAAGTTGTCGTCTGGGACTTCCCTGGTAGCCCAGCAGCTGAGAATCTGCCTGCCAATGCAGGGGACACAGGTTCGATCCCTGATCCAGGAGGATTCTACATGTCGCAGGGCAACTAAGTTCATGCGCCACCGACCACTGAAGCCCAAGCACCCTAGAGCCCATGTTTCACAACCAGAGAAGGTACCACAGTGAGAAGCCCAGGCACCTCAACGAGGAGTAGCCCCTCCTCGCCACAGCTAGAGAAAACCCGGGCATGACAACCGAGACCAGTGCAGCTGAAAATAAATAAATAAGTAATCATTTAAAAAATGAAGCTGTCATTTTTCCCAATAACAATAGGGAACTAATACACTCTCCCTCACCTATTCTAGCGCCAGACTGCTAGTCGCTGTCACTCATGTTAGAAGTATTATTTGGAGGTGGATCTGCTCCCCTTCTAGAAACACAAACCTTTACAGCCAAATGGGGCTTCCCTGGTGGCTCAGCAGAAAACGAATCTGCCTGCAATGCAGAAGACGCAGAAGACTCGGGTTCGATCCCCGAGAGGAGAAGATCCCCTGAGAAGAACATGGCAACCCACTCCAGTATTCCCACTTGGAGAATCCCATGGACAGAGGAGCCTGGCAGGCTACCGTCCATAGGGTCGCAAAGAGTCAGACACAGCTGAAGCAACTGAGCGTGCACGCACAGCCAAAGACAGCTTTCTGTTCATCTCTGAACCCACTCTGAGGTCTAACTTTGCACTTTATGCACAGGAAGTGCCCAATCGATGCTGGCTTGCTGGATGCAGACAGTAAGTGCCTGATGCTGGGCTTTTCCTCAGCAACCATTCATGGCATCCACAATGGGGCCATCACTAGGCAGGGTGCCAAGAACTCAGCACTGAGTCAGCTGAGCCCTGCCCTTAATGAGCACAGGCAGGTGAGCAAGAAATGGACACGCAGTCCATCCCGGGGCCAAGTTATTGTGCAGTGATGAAGGTGTGTATGTTCAGGCACCTGGGAGGAGCAGGAGGGAGCGACTCATTCAGACCAGGCCGCTGCTGATGGTTTCACGGGGAGGGACCACAAAGCCGGGTTTCGAAGCCAAGGCAGGGCTTTGCCAAGCAGAGGAGATGAGGTGAGAACGCATCCAAGCAGAGGTGGGTGGGGACCAGGAGCCTCGCAGCTGGATCACTGTTCACTGGGAGCAAAAGGAATGCCAAGGAAAGCAAACCTCAAAGGAAACACATTTGATTGGCTACTGTTAGTTGAGCACCTACTGTGGGCTGAGCTATCCCCTAGGCTCTCAGGATATGGTGATGAACACAAAAGACGTCTTTGCTTTCATGGAGCAGACACTCCAGTGGGAAAGATGGAAAATAAACCAGAGAATGAGATGTTCTCTGTGGAAGCATGAAAAGGGAAACAGTGCTTCCAGGGGCCAGGGCAGGAAGGCCTCTCCCAGGTGACATTTAAGGGAAAACTGAATTAAGGAAGGAGCCAGCGCATGCAGGGAAAGGCATTCCAGGCCAAAGTAATAGCTAGTGGAAAGGCACTGGGGCTGAACTAAGACGCTCCTTTCTTAGGGAACTAGAAGAGGCTGGAGGGTGGGGTGGTTAGCAGAGGAGAGGTGGGACTATGTAAGCTCAGAAAAGGGCAGGAGCCCCCACAGGGTACTGCTTCTCCTCCTTTACTCACGGAGCTGGTAAAGTAAGTGAAAGTCAAGTCCCTCAGTCGTGTCCAACTCTTTGGGACCCCGTGGACTGTAGCCTACCAGGCTTCTCTGTCCATGGGATTCTCTAGGCAAGAGTACTGGAGTGGGTTACCATTTCCTTCTCCAGGAGATCTTCCTGACCCAGGGATCGAACCCGGTTTTCCCGCATTGGAGGCAGACACTTTAACCTCTGAGCCACCAGGGAAGCCCAAGGACTGTAGCCCTCCAGGATCCTCTGTCCACGGAAATCTCCAGGCCAGAATACTGGACTGGGTAGCCGTTCCTTTCTCCAGGTGATCTCCCCAACCCAGGGATCAAACCCAGGTCTCCCGCATTGCAGGCAGATTCTTTTACCAGCTGAGACACCAGGGAGGCCCTGATGAAAGCCAGGGCTGAGTACCATGCTCCAGTCTGGGGGGACCAGAGCAAGGCATGTACGTCCTGGTCAAGCAGTTTTTGTTTGACTGTGAACTTCCCAGAGCCTTCGACAAGCTAATGTGCGGTGTGACTCTCCAAGGAGAAGATAGCATTTCCCAAACTTAATCACCCATGAAGCCCCTTCCAGGAGGAGCAGGTGAAGGTAGGGTTCCTTGGAACCCATTATGGGAACCTGTGGACCAACTCATAGGGCTTACTAGAGGGAGAAATGGCTAGAACGAAGGTTGGAAAGAGAGTCCACCGTGAAGGGTGTGCTGAAGAGTTTGGACTTGATTCTGTAGCAACAGTCATCCAAGCATTGCTATGATGTTTCGTTTTGTTTTTGTCTATTTATAGAGATTTTAATCATACAAAGGGATATGATCAATCTCTTCAATACCTCCATTTCCCAGTTAATAATACCACAATCTTTCAGTTAATAATATCTCCTGGAGAGCCACCTCACTCTCTTTAATCCATCGTGACCATGAGCTATAATTCATTCACTCCTATCCCGCCCAACCTCCGCTCAGGCATCCAGGAATTTTTTTCCCTTCTCACGAACAGTGATATAATAAACCTGCCTGAACATCTAGCCTGGTGAACTTTTACCAATATATCCTTAAGGGAATTTTAACAGTGGGATTACTGGATGAAAGGATAAATCCATGTTTTTCTTTTGATGGCTATTGTGAAATTTTCACTCAAGGTGAATGAAATTATACCTTTGCTTTAAAATACCCCAATCTCCCCAATAAAAGGTGGTGGAGGAGAGAGAAGGAACAAGAATGGCAGCATGTTTGTGGACACAGAAAATAGACTGGTGGTTGCCAAGCAGGAGTGGGTCGGGGGGGGGATGAAGAAGGAGGTTGGGGTTCACTGATGTAAGCTTAAAAGATATACAGATTGGATAAACAAAGTCCTACTGTATAACAGAGAGAACTATATTCAATATCCTATGATAGGGACTTCTCTGGCAGGCCAGTGGTTAAGACTCCTCCTTCCAACGTACAGATCATGGGTTCAATCCCTGATCGGGAAACCAACATTCCACATGTCACAGGGCAACTAAGCCTGGGTGCTGCAGCTACAGAAACCCATGAACCGCAAGGAAGACCCAGCTCAGCCAAAAAAAAAAAAAATCCTATGATAAACCATAATGGAAAAGAGTATTTTAAAAAGAATGTATATACATGTATAACTGAATCCTTTGCTGTACAGCAAAAATGAACACAACATTATAAATCAATTATATTTCAATTTTAAAATATTGAAAAAAGAAAAAAGGAATGGCAGCAAGTTGACGATTACTGAAGCTGAGTGATGGGTATATTATGAATATGAATATTCAGTCCTTAAAATTCACTAGAAGGACTGATGCTTAAGCTGAAAGCTCCAATACTTTGGCCACCTGATGGGAAGAACTGACTCATTGGAAAAGACCCTGATGCTGGGAAAGATTGAAGGCGGGAGGAAAAGGGGACGACAGAGGATGAGATGGTTGGATGGCATCACCGACTCGATGGACTCGTATGAGTTTGAACAAGCTCAGGGAATTGGTGGTGGACAGGGAAGCCTCGCGTGCTGTAGTCCATGGGGTCGCAAGGAGTCAGACATGACTGAGCAACTGAACTGAACTGATGGGCATATGGGAGTTTGTTCTGCCATCTTCTCTACTTTCATGTATATTTGAAATTTGAATTTGCAATTTTAAAAAAAAAAAAGGCCCCAGGCAGGCCCAGGGCCCTGTACATCATGGATCTTCACCTCCAAGTCTTCCTAAAAAGTCCTACACATTTTCACTTCCACCAACCATGAATGCAAATATTTCCCTCAACATGTCCATCAGCACTGGGTCTCATCGAACTCTGAAGTTTGTCTGTTGCTATTTTTCAAGTTTTGTCCTTTCAATGGTTGAAAAAGTTCTCTCTATTGCTTCAATTTCCATTTCTTTAATCTTGAGTGAGACTGGACATCCTTCCCTAAATTTTTTTATTCTTTCTTGTTTTTTTATTTAATTTTTATTTTATATTGGACTATAGTTGATTTACAATGTTGTGTTAGTCTCAGGCGTACAGCAGAGTGATCCATTTATACATATACACATATCCATTCTTTTTCAGATCCTTTTCCCATATAGGTTATTACAGAATACTGAGTAGAGTTCCCAGTCCTATACAGTAGGTCCTTGTTGATGATCTATCATATATATAGTAGTGCGTATACGTTCATTCCACATTCCTATTTTATTCCCACCACCACCACATTTTCCCTTTGGCAACTGTAAGTTTGTTTTCAAAGTATGTGAGTCTGTTTTCTAAATAAGTTCATTTGTATAATTTTTTTTAAAAATATGTAACATTTCACGAATTTGCATGCATCCCTGCACAGGAGCCATGCTGATCTTCTCCATATTATTCCAGTTTTAGTATATGCACTGCCAAAGAGAGCTCCTTTCCTGTTTTTATGAGCCAGATGTTCCTGCTCTTTACCTTTTTCCCCGCTGTGGGATCTTGTCCTTGCTGACTGGTGTGAGCTTTGGTCAATGTGGGAAGAAGGCCTTTCCTACATGAGTTACAAATGTCTTTTCTCAGTTGGCCTTTATTCTTCCAACCTTGTTTACAGTGTTTTTTCCCCAAACAAATGATTTCCCTTAGGTCACATTTGCTAAAATTTTTCTCCTATGAGTCTGGGCATCAAGGAGTTTGAAGAAGGGCTCACTTTGGTGGCGATGTGAAAGTTGGAAGGGGGCCAAAGGCCGGCCCCCAGGCTGAAAGGATGGCCTGGGAGAGGGATGATGAGGGCAGGATGGGACACAGTGGCTGAAAGGGAGATAGGGCTGAGTCAGGGAGGCATGGAGATGACTCTGCATTTTCGGGTTGAGCAGATGGGTGGTAATGATGCCACTGACTCTGTCAGAGAAGCCAGACAGAAAAGTAAGGTTCAGAGGAAGAAAACAATTCTCCTCGAAGTACATACCACCCTGGATGCTCACACCCATTTCCTATCTCCTCCTCTAGACTCAGGCAGGGACCCTGTCCCCTCCTCTCTGTCCCCAAAAACGGACATAGCAAATGATGCTTGATAACTGCAGAAATGAATGAATATGTGAATGACCTGAGCTCCAGATGCCTCTGCCTGAGTGGACATGCCGGGGGTGAAAGGAGGCGCCATCACCACCACCAAGGGACTGATGGGTTGCCCCTCGTCTGAGCCAGCCGGACCTGGCTGTGTGCACTCACCAGCCACACAGAAGCCTGCCACGCTTCGTGGCAGAAGATAAGGGCCGCCTTTGGTTCTGATAATCCCAGCATCCACAGGTTTGCTGGATGTGGCCGCTGGGGGAGCCTGTTGGGCACCAGGCGCGGAAGTCTTCCATCTAGAGGCAAGCCAGGGAAGCGCGGAGACTCCAGAGGCGGAGCCCTGGGACTAGCTCCCTGGAGAACCTTCCAGAAAAGCTGGCTGGCCTGAGGAAGACTTCCTGGGAAGGTTGGGAGACCAAGTTGCCTTTCTGGATTGATTCCAAGGTCGCCACCTGGAGACAAGAGATGTAAACACTGACGAGACAGCACCTGGCCAGGGAGCGGGGGACTTGTGGCGCTCCCACCTCACGTGGTTGTCTCTTCTCACCCCTCTGCTCTGCACCCCTAAGAGGGAAGCCAGAATGCTTCCGTTAGGACTGCAGACCCCGGGGCTTTCCAAGAATGATCTGATCCTGGTTAAACCCGAGGCTCAATAGCCGGTCCACTGGAGCCTCAAATCTATAGCAGGAGCGCCCTCTGCTGGCTACCCTGGGTCGCGCGTCTCTGCCGTGCAGTCCCGAAAGGTGCTTGCTGCCTGCGATTGCGAAAAAGACCATGAAACTCACATCCTCTACCTGCGCTTCACACCCGGCGCCTTCTCCAGGGATCTGGCCCCTCCTCACCATTTTCAGCTCCTCCTCCTCTAGTCCCACGAACCCCATAGCACCAGGGGCCCAGGCCGGGCTATTGTGTCCCTTCCAGGCCAGTGGACACGAAATTCCTTGCTGAAGCTGAACCTGTCCATTTCACTCTGCCTATCTCTGAGTTCTCCATCTCCAAAAATCCCTTCTCTGCTTCAGGCACAAAGCTCTCCTTTCTTCCCTCCACCTTAGGTCGTTCTATTAAATGGCTCACCCCAAAGTTACTTCCTGCCCAGACTCCCCCAGCCGAGAGTGAGAGGGTCCCTGAGGCAGGGCACTGTCCCCTCAGTGGGGACCACCCCCTTCGTGCCTCCAGCTCCCTGGGGACAGCAGCTGCTGTGGGCTGGCTCCTGCTGAAGCGCCCCACACAGCGTATGGCACCTGCTCCGTTCACAATAGGTTGACCGCGTGCAAAGCTTTGAGCGCCTGATGTGTGCATCTGTGCCCGGACTGGGACTCCAAACTGGGCGGCGGCGACGCGGAGCGGGAGGAGGCCGATGTCCCTCGCCGCCAGGGGGCAGCACTGAGCCTCTCCGGCCCCGCCAGCAGCTTGAGGGGAGAAGAGGCCTGTGTCTCCAGCGAAGGAATAACCGCAAAATCCGCGGTGCGGGTCGGGGTGGGCCGGGAGACGCTACTGTCACTGTTCCTAAACTCAGGTGGTGGGTTCACAGGCGTTTATTCCCTTAATTCTTTTTTTTTTTTTTGCCTTGATTTTTAAATCCTACCTATGTCTTGTAGGTTATATTTTGAATCTATTTGGTAGTATTTTTTTTTCTTCTTAGTAAAGATTGGCCTCTGAGCTCTTTCGAGAAGAGGGGAAGACGCCCTGCCCCTCTGAGTCAACTTCTGGAGCAAACTTGAGCCAGGCAGCTCTTGGGGTCTCCCCAGACTCCTGGGAGGGTTCCCGGGGGTTGACCTCCACCCTGGGGAAGAGGAGCCGAGCTTCCCCTACCTACCGCTCTAGGTCCCCGACACCATCCTCCGAGATAAACCGCACGCTCGCACACGGTTCACACACACATTCACACACCCATATCTCATGCTCAGACTGACACAGACCGATGTAGTCACAAGCTCATGCACTCCCACATTTACACTCACACAACTTCACACCACAGAGTCACACACTCACACATGTTCATAAACTCTTACACACTCAGGCACATCCACAGACACACATCCAGGCTCCCACCTTCACACATTACCCACAGCTTTCACATAGTCACACTCAAACTTCTAGACTCACACATTCGTAATCCACAGATGCACATGAACTCACACACTCATAGATCCATACGCACTCACACACAATACATACACATTCACAGACCCCACACTCATAATCAGCTCACATGCACATTCACAGACTCATATGCATCCACACTCACAGACTTACACACCCTCATGCCAACACACCCATGCACACTCACATTCACACATGCGTACACTCTCCCGGCCTCACACACTGATTCACATTCACTACTGCTCACATTTTTGCCCACTTGTGGACACACTCATGCACGCTTTCACACTTGTGCACACTCACACAGCCTCTCTCTGCTTGTACTGTATTCACCCACTCACATAAAGCAGTCATTGCCAGGCACACTGGTCCATTAACCTTGAGTTCCCACCCTGGGTGGGGTCAGGAGCTTGCACCTTGATCTCAAGAGAGATTTCTGGAATCCTCCCAGGAGGCCCCAGTCTCGAGGTAGAGGGATGTTTCCCCTCTACCTGGAGGGAGGTAGACTGGAGGGAGCAGAAGCAGGGCTTGCTGACAGCCCTTTGCAAGTCCGCGGGCCTCAGAGGACTTGCCCAAGCTGCTTGCACCCTTCACTATTCACTCTCTCACCCCCTCACCTCCGTGAGAGAGGGCCTGGGGACATGCCAGGGGACACATGTGGCAGTCGGCCCTGGTCTCGGAGAACTCTGTCTCCGAGGGAGACACTGGACATCACAAGCTGGCTGAGCAGCTGGGGATCAGCCCAAGAGGCAGGACAGCCGAGGGAGGGGTCTGAGCAGGGACTTGTCTACATGAGGGTCATAGGTAGACACTGGCCTTCCCGGGAGGTGACTGCCACATGCAAAGGTCAGGATACACCGGGGCCTCGTACCCTCAGGGAAGTGAGATGTCCTAGATGGAGGGAGTCAGCTGGGGAGGCAGAGATGGGAGCTGAGCTTGGAGACGCTGGCAGGGGCCCACAGGGGACAGGCCGATGTGCCCTGCTGGGGAGCATGGCCACGGGGTATCCTGATCAACCTTGCAGGACAGGCGAGGACAAAGCCACTCCACAGCGGCTGACAGTGTGCCCAGAAGCTCTGGGAGGGTCTCATGCCCTCAGCCCCCAGCCCAGGAGCAGAGCGGCATGGAAACCCCATCCAGGGACTTCCCTGGTGGCCCAGTGGCTAAGACTCCGAGCTTCCAATGCAGGAGGCAAGGGTGTAATCCCTGGTCAGGGAACCAAGATCCCAAATGCTGTATGGCCCAGCCAAAACAGTTTTTTAAAAAGTAACTCGATCCACTGGCTCAGGGAAGCTTCCACAGGTAGACTATGCTTTTCTAAGTCAACAGAACACGTCCCCCATGAGTGACAGAGTCTGTCTGTGCAGAGGGTCAGAAACAAACCCTCCAACCAAAAACCCAGGAACCTTCAGGAGCAGTTGCAAGCTTCTCCTAAGCAGCCTGGCACAGCAGGGCCACAGGCTGTAGACCAGCAAGGAGTGGGGGGGGTGTGGGGGCACCCCATGAGGGGAACAGAGGCTGGGGGGCCAGCAGAGCAGAGCTGGGGATAGCATGGGGAGGGCATGGGGTCCTGGCTCCCCAGCTCATGCCCATTCCTGCATGAGGGTGGGTGGAGCTACTCCAGGCCGCACATTCCAGCTGCCACCGCGCCCTCCCAGCCTGTTCTCACCTGTTCCCATGATTTCCCAGGCTGCACTGGGACCCACTTCTCAGTGCCAACTCCCAGAATCCTTCAGGGTTCAGAATCCAACAAGAGGGACCCTGGTCTGAATGTGCACGAGTCCACCTCCACTGGGACAACTGCCTCCCCCTGATATAAACATATGCACACACATGCATACACACACACATGTGCACACACTTATACACTGAACCATTCTTAGCTCAAAGACACCAGGACTCAGAGTGGCTTCCAGGAGCTGAGGTACTTCCTTCCACTGCAAACAGCACCCCGCTCTTACCCTGGGGCAAAGTGCTGCCCTCCGGCCACAAGGCCCTGGGCAGGGGAGGAAGAAAAGCAGCTGAAGTCCCTAGAGGGTCCCCAGGAATGGGGGTACCCAGAAAGCCAGCCCTAGGGCTCAACTGAAGGTGGCTGGAAAGGGGAGACCTGATTGGTGCTCGGCGATGGGATAGCTAGGGAGGGGGCTGCATGCGCCCACCTGCTCCTCCTCCCATGGCCCAGCCCCCTGGTTGCCTGGCACTCAGCCTGCTGCCTCTCTGGGGGCACGGTTGACATCTCAGCTCATCCCCTGCCTCTCCTCCCACAGCCCTGGTGTCACCCTCCCCAACCTTTCATGCAGGACAGAATTCCCACGCCCACCTTGGGCCCAGGGCCAGGGCCGTTGGTTCCCACCAAGGCCTGGGAAGTGGTTTCTGCAGCCCAAGCTACACCGGGCCTGCCCGGGAAATAGCCCAGCCCTGCTTGCTGCAGGGACATGACGGAGGGCGCCAGCCCAGGCCCCACGGGCTGGGCTCAGAACTGCTGAGGCCGCAGAACTGGGTGACGGGCAGGCAAGGGGTGCCCGGCCGCCATTCGCCGGAGTGAATGAAACTCTAGCTCTACCAGCCGCCCTCAGAGGAGACGGGGCAACTACGGTCAGGGTCCCCAGATCCCAGACTTAAGGTTATCTCCGCCAGCCCCAGCCAGGAGCCAGGCCTGACCCACAGAGGCTGATGGGGAAGCTGCAGAGCTGGGGGAAGGGTCCACCACGCGGAAGGGGTAGGGTCCCAGGACAGCCCATCTCGAGTCTGTCTCAAGGTCACAGTTCACCCACCGAGAGCCCAGGGGCCTCGATAGAGTAGGGGGCTCTGTCTTCCTATGACAGGAGAAGCCAGAGAGAGGAGATGGATTGTGGGAGCGTCTCACAAGGCAGTGGTGGGGACTGACCTTGACCGACCCCGCGTGAATCCCTCTCAGCCCCCTGCCATGCAGAGAGCCGGCCGGGCTGTGGAGGAAACAGGGAAGGTGGCAAGCTGTTGGCAGGCCCCAGAGCTGCAGCCCCCATGGGCACAGGGCCCCACTCTCAGCCTCTGCCCCAGGCCCCCCCTGGCACCCAGGTCTCCAAGCTGGTGAGGACAAAGGCCTCCTCCAGAGACTGGGGGGCTGCACACAGGAAGTGCCCGCCCCACTGCCTCCTGGCCTTGCAGTTCCTCACCACCTCGCCAGCTGTCAGAACACCCTTTGCTCTTCCCTCCAGTGCCTGCTGAGCCACGAGAGAGGCCAAGGCCCAAACCACACACAGGTGTAAGCCTCGGCCTCCAGCTCTCCACGTGCAGAGGCCAAAGGGGGCGTGGGGAGGGGCAAGCAGTGGGCCCCCCAGCTGCCCAGGCCATGGTGGGGGCTGGGGCTCCAGCAGGCTTCCCCCGAGCCAGCCTGCACCCCTCCCAGCAGGGATGTGCAAGGTAAGCAGTTCCCACGCCCCGTTCTAGGCGGCTGCCAGGCAGGGTCCATACAAGGCCAAGGCCGCAGCGCTGAGCTGGCGGGCGGGGGCCGGGGCGGGGCCCAGAACACCTGGCCTGGCCAAACCCCAGCGCACCCTGCTTGTGAGGAATGTGGACACCGCCTGGGCTGGCCCTGGGAAAGCTGCCACCCGCCCGGCTCCCGCCCGGCCCTGACTCAGCCTGGGTGGGCCGTGGGCCGGGAAGATACAGTCTCAGCAGGAACCAGGCTCTCCAGCCCCACCCTTCCCTCCCCCACCCACTGAAGCAAGGGACAGGGCCTGAGAGAGGGGCGGAGACCCGGGACAGCACCCACCGGGCCTCAGGACGAGGGGGCAGCAGGGACACCGAGGGGCTTCTCCCTCCCGGCTCTGCCCACGCTCTGCCCACACCAGGTTCCCCCCAGATGTCGGAGAGCTGGGCACTCTAAAAACAGCGGTCTGGCCTGCAGGACCCAAGCCCCAAGCATGGCCCCTCGTGTCGCTGAACCTGTCTCCTCATCCATAGAAGGGGGCCAGGGCTGGTTCCTCCCCCGCAGGGCCAGGCAGAGGTGGGGGGAGAAGCTTCTGCTCAACCTACAGGCACTGGACGAGCGGTTTCAATTAAGCACAACTTTGACCAGGCCTCGTAACCAGGGGAAGGGCTCCCCAGCTCTGGGAAGGTGCCCCAACCCAGGGAGGAGAAGCAGGAAGACCCCCGGATTCCATCGCTCCCTGAGTGTCAGAGGCATTCACTAAGGAGGCCTCGTGAGGTCCACCTTCAAGCTGAGACTCCATCCATTCTCTGTCACCCAATATGGATATTCCCAAACCCCCCAGAACAGAAGCTGGGCCCTCCGTCTCAGACCAGGCGCCCTCCAGGGCTGGGGCCTTGTTTCTCCCCTGACTGGGGGCTTCCCAGGGACGGAGACCCTGTCTGCCTCTATCACCCCACAGTCCCAAGCCCTGGCCATGGAAACTAAAAGCCAGTGAAGTCCAAAAGCTGTCCTTCCCTCTTCAGTACCACCAACTTCCTAGGTCCTGATCCCCTCTGCTCACCCAGCCGCCCCCAAACACGACACTAGAACAGCCTCCCAGTGCCCCCTGCCCCAGCCTTGGGGGCTGGTGAACTTCCCGTCCATCGCCTGCCAAGAAAGACACGCTGCTGCCCTCCTCCCTACCAGGGCAGAAGGCCCTTCTCATAACCACCCCCCTGAAACCTTCCCACAGCCCAGCTGGCCCAGGAGGGCTTTCTTGCTCAGACCCACACTCTTAAGAGTCCCTTGGACAGCAAGGAGATCAAACCAGTCAATCCAAAAGAACTCAGTCCTAAATATTCACTGGAAGGATCGACGTTGAAGCTGAAAGCTCCAATACTTTGGCCACCTGATGGGAAGAACTGAATCATTGGAAAAGACCCTGATGCTGGGAAAGATTGAAGGTGAGAGGAGAAGAGGACGACAGAGGATGAGAAAGTTGGATAGCATCACCGACTCAATGGACATGAGTTTGAGCAAGCTCTGGGGAGCAAGCTCATGGGAAGCCTGCAGTGCTGCAGTCCATGGGGTCACAAAGAGTCAGACACAACTTGGCGACTGAACAATAACACTTTTCCCTGTGATCCATCTGACCCATCTCTGCGTTATGCTTGCTACCAAGTTTTAGGGGCTGGGGCCACACCATCCAAGGCTGCTGGGCGACAGCCCTGGCTCCCCTGAGCTTGAGAAGAGAGGGAAGGGTCTCTAGGCTCAGGGGCCCTGCTGCCCCCTCCCCCTGCCTGTCTTCCCACCTTCCCCCCACAGGCTTCTCCCCAGCCAGGCATGCAGGCCCAGGTTGGGGTGCGGCCTTGGCAGGACAAAGAGTCTCAATGTCAGGTGTTGTGCCTCGGTTACCAAGGAGGGAGGCTGGGGCTGGCCCCGTGCCTTGTTTGGGCCCCAGGCTGAACGCGTGGGTGGGGAGGGAAGGCAGAGGATTTGGGGTGTGGAGCTGAGGCCCTGCTCCCAGCGCCTGCGGGCAGGGAGGGCCCGCTGGGACTTGCAGCCACCTGGGCCAATTCAGACTTGCTCCCGCCCTGGCTTTCTGCTGGCTCTGGGACACGCCAGCCAGGTGGAGCCGGCTGGGGCAGGGCAGGCTCCCCTGCTGCTCAGATGGGGGCAGGGGGCCCAGCACCGCAGACACTGGCATGTCCTGATGCCCAGGACTGACTCTGGACCACCCAGCACTCGGGCCAGCCCTGGGAGAGGGTCTCAGGACTCTGGGTCAAGTCACCACCTCTCTTGGACCTCAGTTTCCCCATCTGTCAGAAGCTGGTCCCTGAGAAGGCTCCCTCATTCTGTTTGCTCACCAGGAGCTGAGCCAGCTTGAACCAGGGGTGCAGGAGCAGGGCTTTGGGCAGGGGGCTCACCGCTGGCTGGGAGGCCCTGTTTTCTAGGGCTCCCTGTACAACTGGTTAGGCCACTGCCTGGCCCAGGGCTGGCACCCCCGAGTGCCAGCGGGTGGCTGAGGACAGAAGCCCAGGGCTGTGCTCAGGAGCAGTGTCAGAGGGCAGGGGGCCTCCCTGCCAAGGGCCGGAGCTACCCTTTCTCCCTCTCCCAGCAATGGCCAAGCAACAGCCCAAAGAATCCTGGCCTGACCTTCGGTGACTCCTCCCCAGCCCCCTGCCCCGCAGACGAAGGGCAGCTTCGACCAATAGAACGTGGTTGAGCACTGGCCCTGTGCTCGTCAGGATTTCCGGGGCAGCGGAACGACACACGGTTTTGGAAATCCTGAAACACATGCTCAGATGCGCATGACTGTGTGCCTGGCTCTGTGCTGGAGGTTGGGAGGCTGTACCGAGGCCCCACAGCCTGGCACAGGAGGCTGCGGGCATCGTGGATGGCCCATGAGGCCAGGGCAGGGCAGGTTTCAGGGGAAGCAGGAGGAGAAGCTGAGGATGGGGAGGGAGGGGAAGGGGCCTAAGGACGTGGATAGAGAGCCGTGCCAAAAAGAACACGGTGAGTGTGGCATTTGGAGGTGAGGGTGTGAAAGTGAGGCCAAGAGACCAGCAGGCAGGTGAGGAGCTGGTCTCCAAGGGCTTGTGACCAGGCTGAGACACTGAGAGTGGGGGGCATCGCAGGGGGAGGGGAAGGACCTGACCTCAGGAGGGAGGGACCCATGTCCCCTCAAGCAGATACCTTCTGGGGGCCCTGACCCAGGCTCTGGACACTCCCCTGCCCCGGAAATCCCAAAACCTAGGCCTTTGCTTTGGATAAACACATGAGCTAATGCCCTTCAAATCCAGACCTGCCCTCCAAAGCCTGAAGTTTGCAAAACAGAGAAAAAAGGCTTGTTCGTGCAAGTGTGCCAGTTGCTGGGTGCTGGGCTGCTGGGAGGCAGGGGACATACACACAGGGCTGACCTAGCTGGAGGCAGAGGGTCTGGGGCAGGGATACCCCCTAGGCTGGAGGGGGAGCCTCATTCAGATGCCCCAGGGCTAGGGCCCCAGGGAGTGGAGGCCCCCCAGCAGCAGCTGCTCTGCTTTGCTGCTGGCACAAAGAATCCAAACCCAGATGTCTGCCCATTTAGGAAGCTGGAACTCAGGATCTGACTGAAAGTCCTCCCGATCTTTTAAATGTAGAAACTATTATAGCAAAATAACATTCTGGGCAGTTCAAACACAGTATGGATGTGAGAGAGTTCCAGGGGCCTCTCTCGGGTTCCAAGGACAATGGAACCCAATGGCCTCCTTGACCAAGGAGTCCACTGAGGCCCAGAGAGGGAACAGGCCTGCAGACAAGGATCAAGCTGGGCCACACCCAGGCCCCTGACTCTCCCAAGCTCACCCTGGCACCCCCAGCCACGTCCCAGGGAACCCCAGAAACAGCAGCACAGACCTTCCCACCACTCACCTACCCCCACCACACAGACCCCACCCCCTTGAGGGGGAGGAGCTGTGCCCCTCACTAACCACCCCCCAGCCAGCCTTGGCACCCTGCCTTGCTGGGTCCCAAGAGATCCCATACTCTTCAGACCCCAGAGCTGCAAAATTGTTCTCCCACCTATAGACAAGGGAAACAAGCTAGAGAGGCCAGACCACTGCCCAGGTTTCCTCAATGACAAGTTCCAGGCCGTAGGGAGGGGGCTCTATGCCAGCCTGCAGGAACCTGTAACTTGGGCCCCACTGGGAGGGCTGACTTGCAGGGTGGGGTAAGCAGGGGTGAGTCAGAGGCAGAGCTGGGCAGGTTCAGAGCGGCCCGAGCACAGGGCCNGCCTCAGGACGAGGGGGCAGCAGGGACACCGAGGGGCTTCTCCCTCCCGGCTCTGCCCACGCTCTGCCCACACCAGGTTCCCCCCAGATGTCGGAGAGCTGGGCACTCTAAAAACAGCGGTCTGGCCTGCAGGACCCAAGCCCCAAGCATGGCCCCTCGTGTCGCTGAACCTGTCTCCTCATCCATAGAAGGGGGCCAGGGCTGGTTCCTCCCCCGCAGGGCCAGGCAGAGGTGGGGGGAGAAGCTTCTGCTCAACCTACAGGCACTGGACGAGCGGTTTCAATTAAGCACAACTTTGACCAGGCCTCGTAACCAGGGGAAGGGCTCCCCAGCTCTGGGAAGGTGCCCCAACCCAGGGAGGAGAAGCAGGAAGACCCCCGGATTCCATCGCTCCCTGAGTGTCAGAGGCATTCACTAAGGAGGCCTCGTGAGGTCCACCTTCAAGCTGAGACTCCATCCATTCTCTGTCACCCAATATGGATATTCCCAAACCCCCCAGAACAGAAGCTGGGCCCTCCGTCTCAGACCAGGCGCCCTCCAGGGCTGGGGCCTTGTTTCTCCCCTGACTGGGGGCTTCCCAGGGACGGAGACCCTGTCTGCCTCTATCACCCCACAGTCCCAAGCCCTGGCCATGGAAACTAAAAGCCAGTGAAGTCCAAAAGCTGTCCTTCCCTCTTCAGTACCACCAACTTCCTAGGTCCTGATCCCCTCTGCTCACCCAGCCGCCCCCAAACACGACACTAGAACAGCCTCCCAGTGCCCCCTGCCCCAGCCTTGGGGGCTGGTGAACTTCCCGTCCATCGCCTGCCAAGAAAGACACGCTGCTGCCCTCCTCCCTACCAGGGCAGAAGGCCCTTCTCATAACCACCCCCCTGAAACCTTCCCACAGCCCAGCTGGCCCAGGAGGGCTTTCTTGCTCAGACCCACACTCTTAAGAGTCCCTTGGACAGCAAGGAGATCAAACCAGTCAATCCAAAAGAACTCAGTCCTAAATATTCACTGGAAGGATCGACGTTGAAGCTGAAAGCTCCAATACTTTGGCCACCTGATGGGAAGAACTGAATCATTGGAAAAGACCCTGATGCTGGGAAAGATTGAAGGTGAGAGGAGAAGAGGACGACAGAGGATGAGAAAGTTGGATAGCATCACCGACTCAATGGACATGAGTTTGAGCAAGCTCTGGGGAGCAAGCTCATGGGAAGCCTGCAGTGCTGCAGTCCATGGGGTCACAAAGAGTCAGACACAACTTGGCGACTGAACAATAACACTTTTCCCTGTGATCCATCTGACCCATCTCTGCGTTATGCTTGCTACCAAGTTTTAGGGGCTGGGGCCACACCATCCAAGGCTGCTGGGCGACAGCCCTGGCTCCCCTGAGCTTGAGAAGAGAGGGAAGGGTCTCTAGGCTCAGGGGCCCTGCTGCCCCCTCCCCCTGCCTGTCTTCCCACCTTCCCCCCACAGGCTTCTCCCCAGCCAGGCATGCAGGCCCAGGTTGGGGTGCGGCCTTGGCAGGACAAAGAGTCTCAATGTCAGGTGTTGTGCCTCGGTTACCAAGGAGGGAGGCTGGGGCTGGCCCCGTGCCTTGTTTGGGCCCCAGGCTGAACGCGTGGGTGGGGAGGGAAGGCAGAGGATTTGGGGTGTGGAGCTGAGGCCCTGCTCCCAGCGCCTGCGGGCAGGGAGGGCCCGCTGGGACTTGCAGCCACCTGGGCCAATTCAGACTTGCTCCCGCCCTGGCTTTCTGCTGGCTCTGGGACACGCCAGCCAGGTGGAGCCGGCTGGGGCAGGGCAGGCTCCCCTGCTGCTCAGATGGGGGCAGGGGGCCCAGCACCGCAGACACTGGCATGTCCTGATGCCCAGGACTGACTCTGGACCACCCAGCACTCGGGCCAGCCCTGGGAGAGGGTCTCAGGACTCTGGGTCAAGTCACCACCTCTCTTGGACCTCAGTTTCCCCATCTGTCAGAAGCTGGTCCCTGAGAAGGCTCCCTCATTCTGTTTGCTCACCAGGAGCTGAGCCAGCTTGAACCAGGGGTGCAGGAGCAGGGCTTTGGGCAGGGGGCTCACCGCTGGCTGGGAGGCCCTGTTTTCTAGGGCTCCCTGTACAACTGGTTAGGCCACTGCCTGGCCCAGGGCTGGCACCCCCGAGTGCCAGCGGGTGGCTGAGGACAGAAGCCCAGGGCTGTGCTCAGGAGCAGTGTCAGAGGGCAGGGGGCCTCCCTGCCAAGGGCCGGAGCTACCCTTTCTCCCTCTCCCAGCAATGGCCAAGCAACAGCCCAAAGAATCCTGGCCTGACCTTCGGTGACTCCTCCCCAGCCCCCTGCCCCGCAGACGAAGGGCAGCTTCGACCAATAGAACGTGGTTGAGCACTGGCCCTGTGCTCGTCAGGATTTCCGGGGCAGCGGAACGACACACGGTTTTGGAAATCCTGAAACACATGCTCAGATGCGCATGACTGTGTGCCTGGCTCTGTGCTGGAGGTTGGGAGGCTGTACCGAGGCCCCACAGCCTGGCACAGGAGGCTGCGGGCATCGTGGATGGCCCATGAGGCCAGGGCAGGGCAGGTTTCAGGGGAAGCAGGAGGAGAAGCTGAGGATGGGGAGGGAGGGGAAGGGGCCTAAGGACGTGGATAGAGAGCCGTGCCAAAAAGAACACGGTGAGTGTGGCATTTGGAGGTGAGGGTGTGAAAGTGAGGCCAAGAGACCAGCAGGCAGGTGAGGAGCTGGTCTCCAAGGGCTTGTGACCAGGCTGAGACACTGAGAGTGGGGGGCATCGCAGGGGGAGGGGAAGGACCTGACCTCAGGAGGGAGGGACCCATGTCCCCTCAAGCAGATACCTTCTGGGGGCCCTGACCCAGGCTCTGGACACTCCCCTGCCCCGGAAATCCCAAAACCTAGGCCTTTGCTTTGGATAAACACATGAGCTAATGCCCTTCAAATCCAGACCTGCCCTCCAAAGCCTGAAGTTTGCAAAACAGAGAAAAAAGGCTTGTTCGTGCAAGTGTGCCAGTTGCTGGGTGCTGGGCTGCTGGGAGGCAGGGGACATACACACAGGGCTGACCTAGCTGGAGGCAGAGGGTCTGGGGCAGGGATACCCCCTAGGCTGGAGGGGGAGCCTCATTCAGATGCCCCAGGGCTAGGGCCCCAGGGAGTGGAGGCCCCCCAGCAGCAGCTGCTCTGCTTTGCTGCTGGCACAAAGAATCCAAACCCAGATGTCTGCCCATTTAGGAAGCTGGAACTCAGGATCTGACTGAAAGTCCTCCCGATCTTTTAAATGTAGAAACTATTATAGCAAAATAACATTCTGGGCAGTTCAAACACAGTATGGATGTGAGAGAGTTCCAGGGGCCTCTCTCGGGTTCCAAGGACAATGGAACCCAATGGCCTCCTTGACCAAGGAGTCCACTGAGGCCCAGAGAGGGAACAGGCCTGCAGACAAGGATCAAGCTGGGCCACACCCAGGCCCCTGACTCTCCCAAGCTCACCCTGGCACCCCCAGCCACGTCCCAGGGAACCCCAGAAACAGCAGCACAGACCTTCCCACCACTCACCTACCCCCACCACACAGACCCCACCCCCTTGAGGGGGAGGAGCTGTGCCCCTCACTAACCACCCCCCAGCCAGCCTTGGCACCCTGCCTTGCTGGGTCCCAAGAGATCCCATACTCTTCAGACCCCAGAGCTGCAAAATTGTTCTCCCACCTATAGACAAGGGAAACAAGCTAGAGAGGCCAGACCACTGCCCAGGTTTCCTCAATGACAAGTTCCAGGCAGTAGGGAGGGGGCTCTATGCCAGCCTGCAGGAACCTGTAACTTGGGCCCCACTGGGAGGGCTGACTTGCAGGGTGGGGTAAGCAGGGGTGAGTCAGAGGCAGAGCTGGGCAGGTTCAGAGCGGCCCGAGCACAGGGCCAAGTCCAGAGAAATCAGACTCCCTGTGCCTGAAACGGGGGCTCTGCAGGGGCCCAGACACCCTGAAGGTGAGGGGTGAACATACCAGACAAGAGGAGGTACCAACCCCGGCTAGTGGGAGCAGCAGCAAGAAGCTGGGGTGCTGAGGACCCAGAATGTCAGCGGCCTCCATACCAGGGACCCCTCTCTCCCTTCTGGCACTTTCTGCCCTCCCCACCCTTAGCCCACTTCTAACCCTGGGCCACAGCCAGGTGTGTTGATGCTGGCCTTCTTGGGGGGGCAGCAGTAAGAAGAAACACCCCCCACACACATTGTCTGGTGCCCTAGGGCCTCGGAGGTCACCCCAAGAATGTTGAGGAGTCATGTTCATGCCAAGATGTTCAGCGCCTGCTCTGTGCAGGTCCCAGGCCGGGAGACACGGATGAATGGCCGTGGGCCTGATGTCAGGGAGCCCCAGCCCACAGGGAGAGTGGAAACCAAAACCCCAGGGAGCAGCGAGGGCCCTGCCAGCTGCCAATGGGAACAGGAGCATTCCTAGTGGCTAATATGCATAGGATTCTTCTAGACATTCAGTCTGGTCTTCTTTCAACTTAATGTACAGAAAAAAAAACACACATACAGAGCAGGTCATAAAATAATCCCTCCATGTGCTATTATTACACATTAAAATTACCTTGTTAATATATAAAATGCAAAGAGAACTCAATGAAAATGTTCCTTTCTTACAGACATGTGAAAAGCAAAGTTCGAGGATTTAGAATGCTAGACATCCCAAAATATACTTTCTTTAAAAGCTTTTTTTTTTTAATTTTTTTTTTCACTTTACAATATTGTATTGGTTTTGCCATACATCAACATAAATCCGCCACGGGTGTACACGTGTTCCCAATCCTGAAACCCCTCAACCTCCCTCCCCATACCATCCCTCTGGGTCATCTAAAAAACGAAGTGCCAGTCTAGGTTCGATGCACGATACAAAAGCTTTTTTTTTTTTAATGCGGATCATTTTTTAAGTCTTTGGGGAATTTGTTACAATATCACTTCTGTTTTACCTTTTGGTTTTTTGGCCATGGAGCATGCGGGATCTTAGTTCCCCAACCAGGGATCAAACCCACACCCCCTGCATTGGAAGGTGAAGTCTTAACCACTGAACCTCCAGGGAAGACCTTAGACATATTTTTAATATAAATGATCTGAGAGACAGACATAGTGTAGATGCTTGGTCCAAAAAGTGAACTTTTCTAAATCATATTATTGCCATACTTCTTACATGGTAAATGTTAAAATAAATATTAAGTAAATCAGTAAAAAAAAAAAAAAAAAGAAATGAAAGAAAGAAAAATGCACGTACAATCTCTGTGAAGCTCAGTGAATTTTCACAAAGTGAAACCAGCACCTGTATAACCAGCACCCAGATAACAAAACAATTTGAGCATCTCCCAGAGCCCCCCACCCTCCATCCCATGCTGACTTCCAAGCACTAACTCCCCACCCCGGGTAGGCATTACGAACAGCAGAGACTCGTGGGACTGCTTTTGTGCTTCCCATGATTGGGCTCATAATACAGCTCCTTTTGTGTTTTCTTGCTCAACATTATGTCTGCAAGGTCCTCTCACTGCTGGAGAGAATCCTGCTGTCTGAACACACATGTGTGGGACTGTGACAGAGCATGAGAAAGGGCATTCAAAGTCGGGGAACCTGGTGGGGGGAGCGAAGTAAGGAGGTGAGAAACAGCCCTGGGGGATTTGAGGGGGAGGAAGGCAGGGAGGTAAGAAACAGCCCAGCCCCTAGTCTTGCTCCCATAGCAAGTGTCCAGAGCTTGGAGAAACTCACACGCACCCCTTCTGACCCAAAGAGGGTCAGTGCTTAATGCCAGACCTGCTCCCAGGATGTGCCTCAGCCAGGAGCTAGGCGTGGGTCTGCAGCCCAAGGCCTCCCCAGCATCCTGGCCCTGTATCCTGTCCACTGCTCCAGATTCCAGCCTGCTCCAACCCCACCTACCCCTGCCCCCACTCCTCCACCGTGTAATCTGCAAGAAGACGAAAGGCCCCAGAGACAAAGTAACCACATGCAAGTAATATGCAAATGAACGAGACTCCCTGAATCTACCTGGACAGTGGCCAGCAGGAGTGAGAGCCAGACCTCCAAGCTCCAAGTGGACAGACCAACCCCTCCCACTGACTCAGTCTTCTCACTAGCGCCTGGGGTACACAAGCCCCATCCCCAAAGCTTTACCCCAAAGCTCTAGGCTCCTGCCCTTCCCTTCACCTACTAACTCAACTCTGAGTCATGGGGGGCTGCAATGTGGTGGCCCTGAGGTGGGCTCAGCCCCTGCCTTCCAGGATACAAACACAGCCAAGAGCTGGCCTCAGGGCGGCGATTCTCAGACTTGAAATCACCTGGAGACTGGGGAACTCAGCCATTCTGGGTGTGGCCCGAGACTCTGCATTTCTGGCCAGCTCCCAGGGGATGCTGAAGCTCCTGATCCCAAGATACACTGCAAATAGCCAGTGGTATAGAAGTGTGTGCCATGATGCCCCCAGGAACACAAGGGGGCTCAGAGAAACACAGGCAGGAGAGCAGTTAGGAAGCAGCAGGCCAGGATCGAATCTCAGCCCTGACCTGACTCTCGGTGAGCATGTGTCTCCCTATCCCAGAGCTCAGGGTCCTGAGCCGAAAGGTGCCCACATATAACAATCGATGGGACTTGCCTGGTGACCCAGTGATCAAGACTCCACACTTCCAATGCAGGGGACCAGGTTCGATTCCTGGTCAGGGAACTAAAAGCCCATATACAGCAACTGGAGAAGCTGTGTGCCCCCAAGAAAAGCTCACTCACTGCAATGAGGTCTAATAAATAGAACAATTGCCACCACCCCACCAGGTTCCTGAGGCTTCAGTGAGACAGGACTTGTCCCTGAAGCCTGGCACATTGCAAGTCCTTGATAACTGGAGACATTAAAAACATATCCAAGGTTGACTAGGAAACTGTCCAGGAAAGCTTTGGGGGGTGCAGGAAATATTCTCTATCTTTATTGGGTGGTGACCCCTTGGATAAATGCAATTATCAAAACTCATCAACTCTGCACTTAAGATGGGTGAATACTTCAGTACCTCAATTAAAGTTGAATTTTTACAGAGAGCAATGAGATTGGGTGTTGTAAGGTGATAAAGATTTCGTTAGGAGGAGGCAACTGCCCAGATAGAGGCAGGGAGGCGGGAAAAATGCAGCCACGGCCACAGGGAGGAAGGGAGGAGACGGATCCCCTTAACTGACCACTTCTGCGAGGGGTTTAGGAGACCCAGGGCCAAAACTGGGAGGAGAGTGTCCTGCCAAGTCCTCCCAGGGCTGCTGAGCACCTACTGTATGCCAGGCACAGGTTTGGGACTTTTCAGGGATCACCCTCCCCAAGAGCTAAGAATGGCTTTTTGCATTTTTTAGTCTTTTTTTTTTTTTCAATAAAAGAACAACATATAAAAATTGGATGAAATTCAAATTTTAATGTCCACAAGTATTTATTGGAATATGGCCACACCCATGGGTTATTTCACACTTGGAGACCAGAATTGAGTGATTATGAAAGAGACCATCTGGCCAGTAAAACCTTAAAAAAGTTTGCTTCTTAAGCCTATAAGATAGAGGTTAAGACTGCACTGTAAGAAAGAGAAAGAATGAAGGTGCCACACAGCCCTCCTCCTTTGCTAAGGTTCATCTCCAGGCAGGGCTGACCCCGCCTCCCTAGCCCTGCTTAGTAAACCCGACCTTCCGCATCCGAGCACCCAGTAGAGCGTCAGCGCCCCTGCCGGCGGTCGGGGATTGGACGGAGCAAGTTGAGCCCCGACCCTTGTCGTCTACCGCCACCTGCTGGTCGTCTTTGGACGTGCACACAAAGGGTGGGGCCCGAGGGAGGGCGGGGCCGTGCGGACCTGTGTGGCAACGAACGAGGCCAACCCGCAAGCTCTTCGCAAGCTCTTCCAGGCCGACTGAAGTCTTCAAACTTGTGTCCACTGACAACGTTTCAGGTCGTCCCTGATTATTTGATGGGTGAGAATACAATTGGCAGTGCCCAGCAGGGTGTCCAGATGCTTAAAAACGTTAGGTGTTACTTGTGTCTTTGAGACTCAGGGAGTGGCGGGGGCGGGCGTTGGTGAAAGAAACAAATGCTGCAGCCAGAGGGTGGCTGGAAGATGCTTGAAAGATCATCAACTGACCCAAATCTCCTGACCATGCATTGGGCTTTGCATGCTTCTTCCATTCTTTCTGATCTTAAATTCATTCCCCATTAATTCTTTTAAGAAACCTTTCTTGAGCACCAAAGGAGGCACCCCACTGCACGGAGAACAAGACAGCGTTCTGTCAGGTATATCTGACAGTCCAGCGGGGAGGAGTATTACCCGTTAATTTCTGTAAGGCGTGTGTGCTAAGTGCTAAGTCACTTCAGTCGTGTCTGACTCTTTGCAACCCTATGGCTGTAGCCCACCAGGCTCCTCTGTCCATGAGATTCTCCAGGCAAGAATACTGGAGTGGGTTGCCATTTCCCCCTTCAGGAGATCATCCCAACCCAGGGATTGAACCTGCGTCTCTTGTGTCTCCTGCATTGGCAGGCATATTCTTTACTGCTGAGCTACCTGGGAAAGATCAGTAAAGCATGAAGAGGCACATTTAGGGGCAATGGGGAAGCTTAAACCAGCAGAGCAGCACTCAAGGCATTGGGGGATGCTTAGAACGGCCTGAAGGTGGGTGAGTTAGCCAGACAAGAGGGAGTGTGTATGTGCAAAGGCCCAGAGGTGTGTGTGCCCAACAAGTTGCTGAAGGAAGGCCGGAAAGGCAGGAACACAGAGAACAGCCGGGAGAGGAGGCAAGACGAGGCTGGAGGGTGAAGGGAACTGTACCAGGCTGTGTGAATGCTCCGGGGTCTACCGGCAGCCCCTGCAAGGCCCGCAAAGAGGCAAATCACTTCTGCTCCTCAGGTTCACCCTTCCATGACTGGGCAGTTCTGATTGCAGAGCCATTCATTCTGGGATGAATCAGCCAGCTGTATGCTCCCCTGCCCACAGGCTCCTGTCCTGCTCAGGCCATGCATAGGTGGAGCCCCCAGAACAGCGTCTCACCCCTTCACATCCTCTCTGGCTCTTCCCTGAGGGAGGCAGCCTCACAGGGCAAGGGGGGAAGGCTCCAGGTGCAAATCCCAGCTCATCCCCTTAAAGGCTGTGTGACTTTGGGCACCTTACATAACCTCTCTGAATCTCACGACCCAGATAATCATGATGGTGTGATCACTAATCTAGAGCCAGACATCCTGGAATGTGCAGTCAAGTGGGCCTTGGAAAGCATCACTACAAACAAAGCTAGTGGAGGTGATGGAATTCCAGTTGAGCTTTTCAAATCCTGAAAGATGATGCTGTGAAAGTGCTGCACTCAATATGCCAGCAAATTTGGAAAACTCAGCAGTGGCCACAGGACTGGAAAAGGTCAGTTTTCATTCCAATTCCAAAGAAAGGCAATGCCAAAGAATGCTCAAACTCCTGCACAATTGCAGTCATCTCACATGCTAGTAAAGTAATGCTCAAAATTCTCCAAGCCAGGCTTCAGCAATACGTGAACCGTGAACTTCCTAATATTCAAGCTGGTTTTAGAAAAGGCAGAGGAACCAGAGATCAAATTGCCAACATCTGCTGGATCATGGAAAAAGCAAGCGAGTTCCAGAAAAACATCTATTTCTGCTTTATTGACTATGCCAAAGCCTTTGACTGTGTGGATTACAATAAACTGTGGAAAATTCTTCAAGAGATGAGAATACCAGACCACCTGACCTGCCTCTTGAGAAATCTGTATGCAGGTCAGGAAGCAGCAGTTAGAACTGGACATGGAACAACAGACTGGTTCCAAATAGGAAAAGGAGTACGTCAAGGCTGGATATTGTCNAGTCCAGTACTTTGGCCACTTGATGTGAAGAGCTGACTCATTGGAAAAGACTCTGATGCTGGGAGGG
Organism: Neotragus pygmaeus; assembly: GCA_006410875.1. Taxonomy (NCBI): domain Eukaryota; kingdom Metazoa; phylum Chordata; class Mammalia; order Artiodactyla; family Bovidae; genus Neotragus; species Neotragus pygmaeus. Next base: position 776,701 of record SJYV01054212.1, read on the forward strand.
ATTGGGGGCAGGAGGAGAAGGGGACGACAGAGGATGAGATGGCTGGATGGCATCAATGACTCGATGGACATGAGTTTGAGTGAACCCAGGAGATGGTGATGGACAGGGAGGCCTGGCATGCTGCGATTCAGGGGTTCGCAAGGAGTCGGACACGACTGAGCGACTGAACTGAACTGAAGGTTATTGTTTTATTTAACTTATATGCAGAGTACATTATGTGAAATGCCAGGTTGGATGAATCACAAGCTGGAATCAAGATTGCAAGATTGCCGGGAGAAATAGTAACCTCAGATAGGCAGATGACACCATTCTAATGGCAGAAAGTAAAGAAGAACTAAGGAGCCTCTTGATGAAGGTGAAAGAGGAGAGTGATAAAGCTGGCTTGAAACTCAATATTCAAAAAAACTAAGGTCACGGCATCCAGTCCCATCACTTCATGGCAAATGGAAGGGGGAAAAGTGAAAGCAACAGATTTTCTTTCTTTTCCTGGGCTTCATAATCACTGCAGACAGTGATTGCAACCATGAAATTAAAAGATGCTTGCTCCTTGGAAGGAAAGCTATGACTAACCTAGACAGCATACTAAAAAGCAGACATCACTTTGCCACCAAATGTCCATATAGTCAAAGCTATGGTTTTTCCCGTAGTCATGTATGGATATGAGAGTTGGTCCATAAAGAAGGCTAATCGCTGAATAATTGATGCTTTCAAATCATGGTGCTGGAGAAGACTCTTGAGAGTCCCTTGGACAGCAAGGAGATCAAGCCAGTCCGACCTAAAGGAAATCAACCCTGAATATTCATTGGAAGGACTGATGCTGAAGCTAAGCCCTAATACTTTGGCCACCTGATACAAAGGGTCGACTCATTGGAAAACAACACCCTGATGCTAAGAAAGTTTGAAGCAAAAGGAGAAGGGGGCAGTAGAGGATGAAATGGTTAGATAGGTGGATGGTGATGGTAAGGATGACTGACTCAGACATGAATTTGAGCAAACTCCAGGAGATGGTGGAGGACAGAGGAGACTGGTGTGCTATAGCCCATGGCATCACAAAGAGTCAGACACAACTGAGCAACTGAACAACAACAACTGTTTTATTACAGGAATTTTTTAACATGCACCAAAGTAGAAAAAAATTATATTAAAGATCCCCATGTACCCACCACTCAAAGTTAACAACTGTCAATTCACAAGCCACCTTCATTTATATCCCCATCCACCTCCTCCCTCCTCAGTACATATTATTTTCAAATAAATTCCAGGAATCATAGCATTTCACCCTTAAATATTTCAGTATGTAGCTAGCAGCTAAGAACCCTTTTTCTTTAACATAACCTCACACAATTATCACACCTAAAATAATTAATCAGTTCAGTTCAGTCGCTCAGTCGTGTCCAACTCTTTTCGACCCCATGGACTGCAGCACAGCAGGCCTCCTTATCCAGCATCAACTCCTGGAGCATGCTCAAACTCATGGCCATTGAGTCAGTNAATTATCACACCTAAAATAATTAATCAGTTCAGTTCAGTCGCTCAGTCGTGTCCAACTCTTTTCGACCCCATGGACTGCAGCACAGCAGGCCTCCTTATCCAGCATCAACTCCTGGAGCATGCTCAAACTCATGGCCATTGAGTCAGTGATGCCAACCAACCATCTCATCCTCTGTCGTCCCCTTCTCCTCCTGCCTTCAATCTTTCCCAGCATCAGGGTCTTTTCCAATGAGTCAGTTCTTCGAAGCAGGTGGCCAAAATATGGCAGTTTCTGCTTCAGCATCAATCCTTTCAATGAATATTCAGGGTTGATTTCCTTTGGGACTGACTGGTTTGATCTCCTTGCAACCCAAGGGACTCAAGAGTCTTCTCCAACACCACAGTTCAAAAGTATCAATTCTTCAGCACTCAGCTTTCTTTAAGGTACAACTCTCACATCCATACATGACTACTGGAAAAACCATAGCTTTGATTATATGGACCTCTGTTGGCAAAGTGATGTTTCTGCTTTTTAATATGCTGTCTAGGTTGGTCATAGCTTTTCTTCCAAGGAGGAAGCGTCTTGGCTGTCAGTCACCACATTCAGTGATTTTGGAGCCTGAGAAAATAAAGTCTCATTGTTTCCATTGTCCCCTTCCGTTTGCCATGAAGTGATGGGACCAGATGCCATTATCTTCGTTTTTTGAATGTTGAGTTTCAAGCCAGCTTTTTCACTCTCCTCTTTCACTTTCATCAAGAGGCTCTTTAGTTCCTCTTCACTTTCTGCCATAAGGGTGGTGTCATCTGTGTATCTGAGGTTATTGATATTTCTTCTGGCAATCGTGATTCCAGCTTGTGCTTCATCCAGCGCATGTTATACTTTGCAATAAGTTAAATAAGCAGGGTGACAATATACAGCCGTGACGTACTCCTTTCCCATTTTGGAACCAGTCTGTTGTTACATGTCCAGTTCTAACTGTTGCTTCTTGACCTTAATTTTAATTATTAAAATAATAATAATTCCTTAATAAAAAAAATCATTTCTCTATTCACAAGACTTCTGACTCTAAATGTGAGGATTTTCCATACCAAGCAATTCTGACACTAACTACCCATAGTTAGTACAGACCTCACAGATTAAAGGTTCAGTCCCCCTCTTCAGACATCAGTCACAAGTGGTGGATCCTAAGGTACCCACAGTTCTGTCCAACTCTGGTTACAAATTGAGGGTTCCCTCAACATCCTCCTTGGGTTCGATAATTTTTTATAATGGCCCACAGAACTCAGGAGAACAGTTTACTACTCACTTACACTTGTGTGTGTGTGTGTGTGTGTGTGTGTGTGTGTGTGTAAGTCACTTAGTTTGCAACACCATGGACTGTAGCCCACCAGGCTCCTCTGTCTGTGGAATCCTCCAGAAAAGAACACTGGATTGGGTAGCCATTCCCTTGTCCACGGGATCTTCCCAACCCAGGGATCAAACCCAGGTCTCCCACATTGCAGGCAGATTCTTTACCATCTGAGCCACCAGGGAAGCCCTTACTATAACCGGTTAGTTACACGGGATAGTAGAAATGACCGAGATGAAGAGACAGATGAAGAGGAATAAAGAGCAAAGTGCAGANCAGGGATCAAACCCAGGTCTCCCACATTGCAGGCAGATTCTTTACCATCTGAGCCACCAGGGAAGCCCTTACTATAACCGGTTAGTTACACGGGATAGTAGAAATGACCGAGATGAAGAGACAGATGAAGAGGAATAAAGAGCAAAGTGCAGAAGAGCCCCAAGCTCAGGGGCTTCTACTCCCAGGAATGAGTGCACCACCCTCCCAGCACGTGGGGGTGTTCACCAACCTGCACCCTGCTTCTTAAAGTTTTTATGAAACTTCCATTAAATAGGCTTGATTCATTCAACCTTTGGCCCCTGGTGACTGATTCCATTTCCAGCCCCTCCGCCCTCCCCAGAGGAGGCTAGAGAATGAGACTGAATGTTCTAACTCTCTAATCATGTGATTGGTTCCTCTGGCAACCAACCCTCATCCGGAAGTTATCTAGGGGCCACAGCCACCAGGCATCTCATTAACAGACAAAAAGACACTTATCGCTCCAAAGACTTGTGTCTTAGAAGCTCCTGTGTCAGGAACCAGGGACTAAGACCAAACATTCTAATTAAAAAATTATTCTAGCTCCCCCATCATTCAGGAAATTACAAGAGTTTTAGGAGCTCTGTGTCAGGAACTGGGAGCAGAAACCAAATATATATTTATTTTATCACAATACCACACAACATAAGAGAATATCTGGTCAGGGACTCCCCTGGCACTCCAGTAGTTAAGACTCCACACTTCCAATCGTAGGTCCAATTCCTAGTCAGGGAACTAAGATCCCACAAGCCACCTGGTGCAGTCGGAAAAAAAAAAAAAAATCTGGTCAGTGTTTAAATTTCTCTCTAAAGAATCCACCTGCCAATGCAGGAAGTGTAAGAGACAAGAGTTCAATCCCTGGGTTGGGAAGATCCCCTGGAGACGGGCATGGCAACCCACTCCAGTATTCTCGCCTGGAGAATCCAATGGACAGAGGAACCTGGCGGGCTACAGCCCATGAGGTCTCAAAGAGCTGGACACAACTGAAGCAACCTAGCACACACACTTATAAATGACACTTTTTTTTCTTTTGAATTTGGGATCCATATAAGGTACACACAAAACAACTGGTTGTATAGATCTTAAGTCTTTCAAATGATAGGAACCTCCTCCCTGTATTCTCTTTCCCTTCCCAACAAAATTATTGTAGAAAAGATGATTTGTCCTGTAGATCCAGACTGTTGGTCAACCTGATAGCCAGTGTCTGGACTTTGCTGATTGCATTCTCATGGTGTGATTTAACATGTTTTGCTGTTCTCTGTGTTGCTTGAAACTTGCTACTGCTGCTACTGCTAAGTCACTTCAGTCGTGTCCGACTCTGTGCGACCCCATAAACGGCAGCCCACCAGGCTCCCCCATCCCTGGGATTCTCCAGGCAAGAACACTGGAGTGGGTTGCCATTTCCTTCTCCAATGCATGAAAGTGAAAAGTGAAAGGGAAGTCTCTCAGTCGTGTCCGACTCTTAGCAACCCCATGGACTGCAGCCCAGCAGGCTCTTCCGCCCATGGGATTTTCCAGGCAAGAGTCCTGGAGTGGGGTGCCATCACCTTCTCCATGAAACTTGCTAGTCCTAAAGTCGTGATCAGATTTAAGGTCGTCTCCTTCGCAGCAGGGGCAATTTATAGGCGGTGCAGGAGAAATATGTTTCTCTATTGGCAACTTTAGCAGCTGTAGATGATCAGTGTCCAGATCCATTCATTCATTCATTCATTAAGAACTGCAAAATGGCAACAGTCTAATTGTATCACCCCTTTTTTTCTTAAGTAATTTCATTTATTTAGGCTGGCTGTGCTAGGTCCTCGTTGCTGCATGGGTTTTTCTCTGATTTCGGTGAGTGGGGGCTACTCTCTAGTTGTGGTGTGTGAGCTTCTCATTGCAGTGGCTTCTCTTGTTGGGGAGCACAGGCTCTGGGCTCTGAGGGCTTCAGTAGTTGCAGCTCCCAGGCTCCAGAGCGCAGACTCAACAGCTGTTGAACATGGGCTTAGTTGCTCCACAGGATGTGGGATCTTCCCAGACCAGGGATTGCACCCGTGTCTCCTGCATTGGCAGGCAGATTCTTTACCATTGAGCCACCAGAGAAGCCTGCCTTCTTCATTTATTACATAGAATACTTCTATAAAGAGAATTATGTCCCTCCCCTACATCTACAATTAGTTTCCACACCGAAGGCACAGTTCTTCCAGGAAAGGCAAGCTCACAAAGTAATGATTTTCTAACATCCTCCAAAGGTGACTGCTAAGGATTTTCTTTAATCATTACAAACTTGTGAATTTAAATATATCTAAAATGAACATATTTGATATGCTTCCATCTATTGCATTTATTGGGCTTCCCTGGTAGCTCAGTGGTAAAGAATCTGCCTGCAATGAAGGAGACTTGGATTCAATCCTTGGTCTGGGAAGATCTCCTGAAGGAAGGCATGGCAACCCACTCCAGTATTCTGGAGAATTCCATGGACAGAGGAGCCTGGTGGGCTACAGTCCATGGGGTCAGAAAGAGTCAGACACGACTGAAGTAACTAAGTTGAAACAGCAGCATTGCATTTATTATTCTTATAATTATGTAAAATATAAACATGGTTCCCAAATCAAATGTTCAAAACAAATAAAGTCAAGGAAATCCAGTTTCTATTAATATTCCTCTCTACTCTATATCCTATTTTCCTTTACGTCACCTTTTTTTTTTTAGGATCAACGCACACATGCATCCTTTTTCTTACTAAGACTAGGGTAGCTCCTTCTCTATTATATGACAAAAAATTATAAAAGAGTTTGTACAATTTGATCTCAAACAAAAATATTGTGTTTAAATGTATAATAATAGAAAAAAAAACACATCTTTGATGTTTCTAGCTATATCTGCTCTCTAGGAGCCCTGCAATCCCACACGCCCTTTGCTTTGCCAAGTGGAGCTAGGTCTTAACTGCACTCATGTCAAGCATGGGACAGAGCTGAATTGCAAGATCAAGGGGGCAGGAATTTAGGACCTGGAACTGGGAATGGCTCAAAGTGGGAGATGAAGGAGCCAGAAGGAGCTGCATAAGACAGGCCAAGAGGGACCCGCACAAGCTGAATTTGAGCTGGACTGTCCTCACTCACTTTCGTCGAGGGTCATGGGGTAAAACTTACATCGTTCACTAGTGTTTTAAGTACCAATGGATCCTCTGGGGCGGATCTGAAGCTATGTTGAAGGCTGTGAAGAAAATAACAGGGCCCAAGGCAGAGGGACACTCAGAGCAGTGGAAAGATTCATAAAAATCCATGCAAACAGATGGAAATGTGCCAAGATGGATCCTGGTCATCCCCAGGTAGTAACTGATTTAACAAGTGTTTTAAGAGTGGGGGTCATTTTTCTACTTTTTAAATTTGTATGCAATAAGAATATGTTTTTATAACTCATGGGGAAATCATCTTTATTTTAAAATAAAACAAAACATAGAGATGCTCAAAGAAATGAAGGAAGTGAGTTCATTCAAGGGCCACCACCTTGCCCTGGGCAAGGGTTCTATGCCTCCCCCAGCCCTGGGAAGAGAAGCCAGCAGTGACTTCAGGGAGTCTGTGGGGGGGCATAGCCAGGGCAGCTATACCCTCATGGTTAAGGGAACAGGTTCAGAGCTTGAAGGCAGCCCTGCAACTTACCAGCTGTGGGCTTGCAGAAATACCTCCAGCCTTCTAAGTTAGGCATCAGTTCAGTTCAATCACTAAGTCGTGTCCAACTCTTTGCAACCCCATGGACTGTGGCACACTAGGCTTCCCTGTCCATCACCAACTCCCGGAACTTACTCAAACTCATGTCCATTGAGTCAGTGACGCCATTCAACCATCTCATCCTCTATCATCCCCTTCTCCTCCTACCTTCAGTCATTCCCAGCATCAGAGTCTTTTCAAATGAGTCAGTTCTTCACATCAGATGGCCAAAGTGTTGGAGATTTAGCTTCAGCCTCGGTCCTTCCAATGAATATTAAGGACTGATTTCCTTTAGGATGGACTGGTTTGATCTCCTTGCTGTCCAAGGGACTTTCAAGAGTTGTCTTCAACACCACAGTTCCAAAGCATCAATTTTTCGGTGCTCAACTTTCTTTATAGTTCAGCTTTCACATCCATAAATTCAGCATAGTCATCTATAAAAAAAAGAAGAGCTATTCCCACTGGGTGAGATGTTGGGAGGATTGAATGAGACAGCAAACGTAAAGTGTTTAACGCCATGCCCATCCCTTGGAAGCAGATATTTCCGCAGTGAGCCATGACCTCCCTGTAAAGTAATCAAAGTGCCAGTTTTCCCCATGCAGATGCTTAGGCCAGTCTTGAAGCAAACCCAAAACCTCACTGTCCCTTAAAGAAAGTCCTCTCCTCAAAAGCACCAATGAGCAATCTCTATTTTACCAAGGATTTGCTCCTGCAGTGAGGAGGGGCAGGTGGGACACACAGCATGCACAAAGTTTTCCTCCCAAAGGCCACCTGAGATCCATCTGTCCTCCCAGCCCCTCCCTCTCCACCTGTCCTCACCGAATGCAAGGCCCCCAGCCTTGATGGTGCACTTACTCCTTCCCTGGGGCTTCATCCTCAGCCCAGCATCTCAACTCAATGAGGTTCCTCCACCTGTCCCCTAAGGTCAGGGCTCTGAAATTGCTCTCCTTAGAAGGTTAATTGGGGGTTATAGATTTAAGCCAGTGGGTTTTTCCAGATACATATGGGAAAGAACGCTGAGGTTCAGAGAGATTATGCAAGTTGTCTTGTATTAGGGAAGAACAAATCTGATCCCGTACTGGATCTATTTCTTTCAGTTTAACATCTACTTCTGCTTCATTGACTATGTTAAACCTTTGTGTGGATAGTAACAAACTGAAAAATTCTTTAAGAGCTCAGAATACCAGACCGCCTTACCTGCCTCCTGAGAAATTTGTATGCAGATCAAGAAGGAACAGTTAGAACCGGACATAGAACAACAGACTGGTTTCAAATTGGGAAAGAAGTACATCAAGGCTGTATATTGTCAACCTGCTTATTTAACTTATATGCAGAGTATAACATGAGAAATGCCAAGCTGGATGAAGCACAAGCTGGAATCAAGATTGCCAGAAGAAATATCAGTAACCTCAGATATGCAGATGACACCACCCTTATGGCAGAAAGTGAAGAGGAACTAAAGAGCCTCTTGATGAAAGTGAAAGAGGAGAGTGAAAAAACTGGCTTAAAACTCAACATTCAAAAAACGAAGATAATGGCATCTGGTCCCATCACTTCATGGCAAACGGAAGGGGACAATGGAAACAGTGAGAGACTTTATTTTCTTGGGCTCCAAAATCACTGAAGATGGTGACTGACAGCCAAGATGCTTCCTCCTTGGAAGAAAACCTATGACCAACCTAGACAGCATATTAAAAAGCAGAAACATCACTTTGCCAACAGAGGTCCATATAATCAAAGCTATAGTTTTTCCAGTAGTCATGTATGGATGTGAGAGTTGGACCTTAGAAAAAGCTGAGTGCTGAAGAATTGATACTTTTGAACTGTGGTATTGGAGAAGACTCTTAAGAGTCCCTTGGGTTGCAAGGAGATCAAACCAGTCAGTCCTAAAGGAAATCAACCCTGAATATTCATTGGAAGGACTGATGCTGAAGCTGAAGCTCTAACACTTTGGCCACCTGATACAAAGACCCTCATGCTGGGAAAGACTGAAGGCAGAAGGAGAAGGGGATGACAGAGGCTGAGATGGTTGGATGGCATCACCGACTTGATGGACATGAATTTGAGCAAGCTACAGGAGTTGGTGATGGACAGGGAAGCTTGGCATGCTGCAGTCCATGGGACCACAAAGAGTTGGACACAACTGAGCGACTGAACTGATCCTTTGTATTCTATTGCTTTTGCTACAAAAATGCTGCCTATAGCCCATTCTCAAAGCTCTGACCTTTAAAGGTATAACAATTTTCCACTCATATAGAAATAAAAAGTTTCAGAACAGAGAATAGCATTTGTCTTATTGAAGGTTTACAAAAACTTCAAAACTTGACCTACACAGACAGCTGCACTGCAGGAACAAAGGATTCTGGCAACAAGAAGTCTGCAGCAACTAACCACACCCTTTTGAACACAAGCCTGGATTCTCATTCCAGGAAGATGGTACTTTGGGACACTTGTCCACCAACTTTTCAGTCTGCAGGCTTTCCAACTAAAGTCGCTATTCCTTACGCCAGCAACTGGTCTCTTGATTTATTAGCCTGTTGTGTAGTGAGCAGCATGACCTTGGACTTGGTAACAGTCTGTAGACACAGAACAGACAAGTAGCAGGACAGCCTTTCAAACGGTCCCTTGATTCAAACCCCTAATCTTGGGACTTCCCTGGTAGCTGAGTGGTGGAGAGTCTGCCTGCCAATGCAGGAGACGTGGATCTGATCCCTGATTCAGGAAGATCCCATATGCTGCAGAGCAACTGAGTTCGTGCACCACAACTATTGAGCCTGCCCTTTAAAGCCTGTGCTCTGCAAAAGGAGAAGCCACCACAGTGAGAAGCCCGAGCAGTGCAACTAGAGTGTGGCCCTCGATCACCACAACTAGAGAAACGGTCTTACAGCGCAACCGAAGATAAAAACAAATACAAATCTAAAACAACAATCTTATCAGCAGGGCCTCCTGTAGGGACTGAAATGATTCCCCTAGGTTTGGGCTGCAATGCAGGAAGCTCTCAGGTCCTCAGGAGCATCTGGGAAGAAAGAAAGGAACACACTCATGTGTACACACTCACACTCAGATACCCATCCACAGGCACACACCAATAGAACACACATGCACTCTCACCCCATTTATTCACATACACACAGGCACACACATATACACACGTCATCTCACTCGTCTCTAAACCACAACTGAACTCTGGAGATTCCCCTGACTCCTTGGGGACAGGCATGTGCCCAGCACAATGCTGGTCAAAGTAGGGGTTCAGACACTGTTTAAAGAAAGGAATTAAGGGTCAAAAAAGTTTTCTAAAGTCTAGTTATGTGCTGTGATAGCTGCCCTGTCCACAGAAGTACTGGCCACCCAGACTCAGTCCTCAGGCGTGAAGTAACATTTGCCCTCACCAAGACCTGGGGTTGCACTTTCAGGCACTAGCCCCATCGAGGAAATGACTAACCCCCTTAACAAGGGCAGAATCATCCAAGACTTCTGGAATCCTGGCCCCTCTGATGGCCGTGCTGCCTAGCAAGAAGACGGTCACCGCCACCCAGGCCAGTGATCTTGTCCAAACCCAGGCGCCTTTCCTACGAAAGAGCTAACGCCACCTGCTTTGTCAGAAAATCCTGCGAGACAGGAGTGGGAAACACTCAGGACAGCACCCAGTGGGTCGTGAGTGCTCAGTAATGGTTAGTTTCACAAAATAGACAATGTGTTGCCCAAGAATGAACACTAACGTAAACCATGGACTCCCGGTGACTGTGATGTGCAGCTTCATCGATTATAACAAACGTACCCCGCTAGTGGGAATGTCGATAGCGGAGAAGACAGTCATGTCTGCCTGGGGGCAGAAGGGAATTCTCTGCACCTTCCTCTCAATTTTGCTATAAACCTGAAACTGTGATAAAGAATAAAGTTTTTTTTTTTTTTCTACTTATGTCCTAGAATTCCTCTCAGGAAGTGTTATTAGGGGTTAAGAGGACAACATCTAAGCTATTTGGGACAAGAGACAAGGCCAATGCCCCCAGTCCCCTGGGGCACGGTCAGGTGGCCGTGAACATAGTGGAAGTGTGAGTCACTCAGTGTCTGACTCTTTATGACCCCGTGGACTGCAGCCCGCCAGGCTCCTCTGTCCATGGATTTCTCCCAGCAAGAATACTGGAGTGGGTTGCCTTTCCCTTCTCCAGGGGAATCTTCCCCACCCAGGGACTGAACCTGGGTCTCCCGCACTGCAGGTAGATTCGTTGCTATCTGAACCACCAAGGAAGCCCTCAGATGGCCGTATTTGGTCACTAACTGGTGGAAGTGTCAGCTTGGGCTGAGCGTGGGTGTGAGACAAAAGGAGAGACCTTCACCTTCTGGGTGATAGAACCCTCAGCCCTGCCCAGGAGGAGACCCAGTTTGGACTTGGGGAAGGAAAAGATCCGTGACTGACTCTTTTCACATGACCGTCCCTGAGCTGTTTTCTAAACTGGGAGCAGGAAGCAATTGGTCAGCTCATCAGAGAAGATCGAAAAGGGACTAGAAGGCCAGGAGAGAAGTCTGATGTTGGTAAGGAGAAGGCTGGGGGGAACAGCCAACTGTATGAGTGTGGATTTGCCGCTTGCTGGGCCAAGGAACCCTCTCTTCAGTCTGGAATCACCTAGAGCAGTACTTTCCAGGAGCAATATAATGCATGCCACCCATATAACTTTAAATTTCCTAATAGCCACATTTTTAAAACAGAAACGGGTGAAATTAATGATCTGTTTAACACAATCTATCCAAAATATTATTATTTCAATAAGTACTCATATAAAAGCTACTGAGATATTTTACAATTTTTTTCAAGCTAAGTTTTAAAAACTCCGTGTATGTTTTACATTTAACAGCACATTAAGTGTAAAAAGGAGCTGCATTCAGACTGGTCGTGTTTCCAGAGTTCACNTTTAGTTCCTCTTCACTTTCTGCCATAAGGGTGGTGTCATCTGCATAGCTGAGGTTATTGATATTTCTCTCGGCAATCTTGATTCCAGCTTGAGCTTCATCCAGCCCAGTGTTTCTCATGATGTACTCAGCATATACATTAAATAAGCAGGGTGACAATATGCAGCCTTGACATGCTCCTTTTCCTGTTTGGACAGGAGCTGACTGTGGTTCAGATCATGAACTCCTTATTGTTTAATTCAGACTTAAATTGTAGGAAGTAGGGAAAACCATGAGATCATTCAGGTATGACCTAAATCAAACCCCTTATGATTATTCAGTGGAAGTGAGAAATAGATTTAAGGGACTNTGACTGTGGTTCAGATCATGAACTCCTTATTGTTTAATTCAGACTTAAATTGTAGGAAGTAGGGAAAACCATGAGATCATTCAGGTATGACCTAAATCAAACCCCTTATGATTATTCAGTGGAAGTGAGAAATAGATTTAAGGGACTACATCTGATAGACAGAGTGCCTGATGAACTATGGATAGAGGTTCGTGACATTGTACAAGAGACAGGGATCAAGACCATCCCCATGGAAAAAAAATGCAAAAAAGCAAAATGGCTGTCTGAGGAGGCCTTACAAATAGCTGTAAAAAGAAGAGAAGCGAAAAGCAAAGGAGAAAAGGAAAGATATAAGCATCTGAATACAGAGTTCCAAAGGATAGCAAGGAGAGATAAGAAAGCCTTCCTCAATGATCAATGCAAAGAAATAGAAGAAGAAGAAGTGCGCTCGGCGGCCCCGTGGATCTGTCTCTTGCTTCAACAGTGTTTGGACGGAACAGACCCACGGACGCCCCTTGCTCCAGCCTCCGACCACCCTCCAACCTTTTTTCCAGTCGCAACCTCCGGAGCCAGCTACTCAGCTGTCCGCGATCACCGGGACCAGCCACCATTTTTTAACTCCTTATTACCGACCAATCATGAGCTCCCAGATTCGTCAGAATTATTCTACCGAGGTGGANCTTTTTTCCAGTTGCAACCTCCGGAGCCAGCCACTCAGCTGTCCGCGATCACCGGGACCAGCCACCATTTTTTAACTCCTTATTACCGACCAATCATGAGCTCCCAGATTCGTCACAATTATTCTACCGAGGTGGAGGCCGCCGTCAACCGCCTGGTTAACATGCAACTGCGGGCCTCCTACACCTACCTCTCTCTGGGCTTCTATTTCGACCGCGACGATGTGGCCCTGGAGGGTGTGGGTCACTTTTTTCGCAAATTGGCCAAGGAGAAGCGCGAGGGCGCGGAGTGTCTCTTGAAACTGCAAAACCAGCGTGGCGGCCACGCCCTCTTCCTGGACGTGCAGAAGCCATCTCAAAATGAGTGGGGTAAAACCCAGGACGCTATGGAAGCTGCCCTTCTCGTGGAGAAGAACCTGAACCAAGCCCTGTTGGATCTGCATGGCCTGGCTTCTGCCCGCGGAGNAGGTGTAGGGAGTGGGGTGGGAGTGGGGTGGGAGGCGGCTTGGGCAAAGGCGGGTTCCCTCAGTTGGGCTACTTCTCTCCCTTTCTTCCATCTCCTGGGAAGAGTCTGGTCACTTTTGACGGTAAGGTCGCCTCTCCGGCCACGGTCCGCCTCCCAACTGCTGCCCTTCAGGGCAGAACCGACCACTACCTCCCCAAGGGCTGCAGCAGCTAACCAGTTTATTTCCATATTTCTAAACTCAAGACAGTGCTCAACACCTTAGAGATGCTTAGAAAGTGCTGGTGGGGAAGTGCGCTCGGCGGCCCGGCGGATCTGCCTCTTGCTTCAACAGTGCTTGGACGGAACAGACCCAGGGACGCCCCTTGCTCCAGCCTCCGACCACCCTCCAACCTTTTTTCCAGTTGCAACCTCCGGAGCCAGCCACTCAGCTGTCCGCGATCACCGGGACCAGCCACCATTTTTTAACTCCTTATTACCGACCAATCATGAGCTCCCAGATTCGTCACAATTATTCTACCGNTGTGCAGAGGGGGCGCGGGCAGGATGGTTGGAGGGTAGTAAAGCATACTAGGCTCCAGGAATTTTTACCACCAGTCTCGAGATCGAGATCGGTTCCAATACCCCATAAGGGTCCCTCGCGTCACTTCCCAGTACTCAACTCTGGATGCAGGGAGGCCAAAGAGATGATCGAGGAAACACACATCTCACAACAACCCCGTGCACTCTAGGTGGTCAGAGCCACAGCAAGTCCAGGTCTGCCTCCTTTTCCAGGTGACAAGAACGGCAGACTTCATTCACTGAGGAAGGGTGAGGGGGCATGATTCCCAACGTGTACATACATAACCAGTAGCTCCCAGATAAGAAAAGTAAGAAAGAGCGCATTTATTTGACTTTCAGTCAAGTTAAATCCTGTGCCAGTTACCCCTCCAGCTGCTCAGAAATCCGACCTTGGGTGTGACAGGGCCTCCAGTGATCCCTGGGGTTCCCTCTAGGTCAGAGTTCTCTTTAGCACCAGAGCTACCTGGAACTCCATTGGACCAGATCAACCACCTGCCCTGATTACCATGGAGACACCTATTTCCCCAGAAGATGTGAGCCTTTCCTGGTGGGAGAGTCTGCTGCTTGCATGCCAAGTTCGGAGCCCTAGGGAATCTTAATCGAGGCTGAGGGTCCCCAGGTGTCCCACACAGCCATGCCCTTGCCACATTCCGAGCTCACGCCAGAGAGATGCCCACGTCTGCCTCATGCTGAGGAACTCGCTTGCTCTTTCTCCCTTCTTTGCTGAGAATCTGGTATAATATACTTAGTGATTAAAATGTAACATTTTTACCATCACATATATTCTCTTTAAATCCCCTCAAAAACTTGAGAAAAGGTATGAGTATCCTTCTGTACAGATGGAAAAAAATGGAGGCTGGGAGCCTGAGTCACGCAGGCAGGAAGAGGTAGAGGTGACACTCAGATTCAGGTAGCCCATGCTCCACGTCCTGCCAGGACTCAAAACTACGAGCGCGGTAATAAATCAGCCAGTATTGTCAGCAGGCACAGATGTCACTTTCAGACAAACTGATCCTAGTTCCATCAGTACTCCACAAGCTCTCCAGGCTGGAAGCATCCACACTGGACAGTGAGCTCTTATAGACCTCTCTTTGGAAATGTCCCCAGCAGGGAGCACAGAGCTATGGATTTTAGACCAGGCAAAGGTCTTAGAAATTCCTGAGTCCTCCTGGGGGATACAATGGAGTCCCTGAGAGGCGAGCAGGGCCTAGAAACTTGGTAGTAACCAAGAACTTCGTGTCCTACCTGCCCCAGGCTTGGCCTCTGAACTGCAGCCTGCCCAGAGCGAAGCTTTTGTGTGTTTGTGGCAATAACTGTTTATAATAAAGTGGACATTAGGTGTCTGCAATAAAAGCTGGGGAACGTGCTTATTTAAGGCCACCCTGCCTGCCCTGCAAAAGGAGGCCAGATCCAGCAGCTCCCCATGGAACTGAGGGTTGGACCTCTGAGAAGAACTTTTCTCAATGCTTCACCCCAGGACTCTCTAAAAGGGCAGCAGAGGCTACAGCCTGGAGCCAGGGGTCGGTCATCCCTACCATTGAGTACCTGTGAGACAGGCTGGGACCTGGCACCCTTTGCCGAAGTGCTTGCACCTGGACAAATGTATCCTCAAGCAACAAAACACAAAGAAACTGTAAGGAACTAAAAATAACTGTAAAAAATAATAAAATAACTGAATGCAAGTACAATTGGGGCAAACTATGGACAGCAAGATACAAAAAGACCAAAAACCTAACTGCCACTTCTGAAGAGCCGGGAGCAAAAGCAGGGTAGTACTCAAGGCCCTGGCACACACCACCACCAAAGAAGTGGGCAAACCGCCTAAGCCTCCAGCTGCCCCAACCCCTGGATATGCCACTACCCTCTGTCCACATAAAGAATCAACTCATCCCTCCTCAGGGAGCAAAGAAGAGAAACTGTTGCTTGTTTTTGCTCTCCCATACTGCAGCAGAGGCCCCCATAAAGCCTTGCCTGGATTTTTCGTCTGGCTTCTTATCAATTTCTACTGAGGACCAAGAACCCTGATCAGTGACACCCACAATGCCTGTTTGTTGGACAATCACTGAGCACCCACTGTGTGCAGGCACCTACTGTGCATACACGGAAAAGGAAACAGGCATGTATCCTGCTCTTTTGAACTCACAGCCTAGCAGGGATGTAAACAGGGAACAGGAAGAGTCAGACCATGGGCATGCCACCTGTGCCGTCACACAGAGCCCCGTACTCAGGACAGCCCTGTGCTTGGCTTTGCTGTCACTGTCTTGAAATTCTGAATCGTTTTGGAACAAAGAGCCTCATGCTGTCATTTTGCACTGGGCTCAGCAGTTTATGTAGCCAGTTCAAGGAACAGGCAAGCAAAATGCACTGGCAAATGCCAGATAGAGGAAGTCGGGGCACAGGGTAAACTCCCCGCTGAGTCCTGGAGAATGAGTGGGAGAAGCCAAACAGAGAAGTAGAGAGAAGAAAAGGGAAGGGACCACATGTACAGACCCTAAGATAAGAAAGTTCAGGTGCTTCATAGAACACTGTAGCATGTGGGGTGTGGTGATAACACCATGAGGCGAAAGGGGAACTAGGGCCAAGAAAAGTCAAGATAATCCTGATGAAAAAAAAAAAAAAAACGGGGTGCCTGCTATTGGACACGAAGGCTTTTTGTAAAACTCCACTAACTGAGAGATTGTGGCTTGGGGATAAATAGACCAGTGAAACAGAACAGAGTCCAAAAATTAACCCACGTATAAATGGAAATACAATGATGATATAGAAGGCAGGACCAATCAGGTCTTAATCAACAAACGTTGCTGGGACAATTGGCTATCCACAAAGGGAAAAATATTACAGCCCTGTCTCACACCACACACACACAAAATTCTAAGTGGTTTAAAGACCTAAATGTGAAAAGGCAAAGCTTTAAAACTTCGGGGGGGAAAAGAAAAACAGAATCTTTATAACCTGGAGGCAGAGAAACAATTTCTTCTTTATAGCATAGAAAGGATGGAAAAGATCCGCTGGACCACATTGCTACTCTGAAATTTCATATTACAAAATATACATGCCCACTGAGAAGGCCAGTTCTGACTCACTTTCTCTCCCCGAACCCCTTTCAAGCAAAGCCCTGTCTCTGAGTATAGAGGTTCCCAGGTGGGGGAAGGTTGTGTTTTTAGCTTCTCAGACTGGGATGGGTGTGAAACTGCAACACCCTTGACTTCTTGCCATGGTAACCCAACTCCTGACATCAAGGAAGCCAAATTATTACTTAAAAGGTTACTTAGTAAATATGGAATCAAAAAAACCTATCAAGTACACCCAGCTTTTCCTCCCCTGGGGCTTTCCATGTTCTGGACTCTCATCTTGCCCCATAGTGGACTCTTTCCCACCCTCTAAGCTCCAAAATCACTGCAGATGGTGATTGAAACCATGAAATTAAAAGACGCTTACTCCTTGGAAGAAAAGTTATGATGAACCTAGGTAGTATATTCAAAAGCAGAAACATTACTTTGCCGACTAAGGTCCGTCTAGTCAAGGCTATGGTTTTTCCTGTGGTCATGTATGGATGTGAGAATCAGACTGTGAAGAAGGCTGAATGCCAAAGAACTGATGCTTTTGAACTGTGGTGTTGGAGAAGACTCTTGAGAGTCCCTTGGGCTGCAAGGAGATCCAGCCAGTCCATTCTGAAGGAGATCAGCCCTGGGATTTCTTTGGAAGGAATGATTTGAAACTCCAGTACTTTGGCCACCTCATGCGAAGAGTTGACTCATTGGAAAAGACTCTGATGCTGGGAAGGATTGGGGGCAGGAGGAGAAGGGGACGACAGAGGATGAGATGGCCGGATGGCATCACTGACTCGATGGACGTGAGTCTGAGTGAACTCCGAGAGATGGTGATAAACAGGGAGGCCTGGCGTGCTGTGATTCATGGGGTCGCAGAGTCAGACACGACTGAGTGACTGAACTGAACTGAAGCATCAACTGGGATGTCACCTCCTCAGAGGCCTTCTGAAGCCCTTGTCACTCTCTCATGTCACCTTATTCTTTCTTGGCACCTGTCACAATCTGTCATCTTATTTATTGTCTCTCTCCCCCCAACTAGACTCCACGGAGCCGAGCATCAAGAGACATAAACCGGCAGCCCTTGGGACTAGCACACATCTATTTGTCTTGCACAGTGTTTTCCCCAAAATTAAATTTATTGGCAATCTTTAGAAATCAAGAGATTTTATATAAACATCTGAATGTCCAAGTTGTCATGAAGACAATCTAGCACAACAGGGTAGAGGTGTCTGGCGGTGCAGCCTCTGGTTTTCACCCCCTGGCCCTTACCACACCCCTTCACATCACACTTGGCTGTCTGCACTCCTTTATCTTACCTGTCTGACCTCTGGCTGCCTTTAGAGTCTAAAACCTCGCTATGTCCCCTTGCAATTATGAACGTTTCAATTAATAAGCTGAAAGTGCAAGCAAGGTTGACCTTTTTTTCTTTTTTGGTCCTCGGGTGGTGGGGAGTTGGAGACGGTGGGATGCGGCGGGCTCTTAGATCTCTGACAGGATCCAACCTGGGCCCCCTGCATTGAGAACAGTGCAGTCTTAACCACTAGACCTCAAGGGAAGTCCCAGGTTGACTGTTTTGAAGTTAATAATTCAACTAAGCTCTGGGAAAGGTCAACCCCACACAATTTGTATGACACCAAGGACCCCCTTCTAAGTGCGTGATTTCTTCTTGGCCCCCAGAACCAACGTTACTCTCCCTTGAACTCCTGCTGATGATCTGGACATTCTTTCCTTGGACGATCTAAATGGTAAGCTTAAAGTAGATTAATCCATTTTTAGATTAGATTCATCTAAATGATAAATTAATCTAAGTAATAAGGTTTTGGTTACACTACTGTACATTGATTAACGTGCAGCCCTAAATCCGTCAAGGAGTCAATCTGTAAAGCAGGAAATTGGGTGGGTTCATACATAGTGGGAATTTGTCGTGTTTGGGACGGTCAGCATCTAAATCCTAAGGAGTGCCAAATCTACCCCCACGAAAAGACCCGCCCGGCAACAGGGTCAAGAAGGCAGAACCCCCCCAGATCATAGTACGCAGGCGTGACCGAAACCTCCGCCAGTTGTCTGCGCCGCTGTCACCCTCCTCCAGCACTGCGCAGGCGCTTAGACAGACCAACCTTTCCCTCCCCCTTCCATCTCTCCCCTAGTCGAGAGGACACCCTCCCGCAGCACACAGTTCCTGCGCAAGCGCCGTCGCGCGTCCCCGCCCGAAGGCCAATTGGAAGCGGCGGCGGCTGGGTGCAAGGGGGACAACGCCGTGGGTGGGGCCTGGACGTGAGGGCAGCGCGCTGGCGTCACAGGGACGGCTATATAAGTGAATACAGGCGCCGCCCCTCCGCCCCAGTCACTGAGCCGCCGCCGAGGTCTCAGCAGCCTCCCCCTTGAGCCCCCTCGCTTCCCGACGCTCCGTCCCCCCTGCCCGCCTTCTCCCGCCGCCGCCTTCCGCAGGCCGTTTCCACCGAGGAAAAGGAATCGTATCGTATGTCCGCTATTCAGAACCTCCACTCTTTCGGTAAGTCCCAGAAAGCCCCGAGGGGAGGAAGGCCCCGGTGGGGCGCTCCGGCCCTCAAACAGGGCCAAGAAAGCTGCTAAACGTTGTAGATCTTCGTAAAGTTGGGCGGAGGGGAACTGTCTTGCCCCGCGGGCTGTGGGGCCGTGGCCTGGGCCTTAAGAGTTGGCCCCTGAGCGCGACCGGAAGGAGCGGGCGGGAGGTCAGCCCTTGGGCGGGCTTCGCGTCTCGGGTGGCGCATTTACTAATGGCTCCCGGGCCTCTTCGGGCCACACCCGCCCCCCCCCCACGCCACC
>SJYV01054212.1:820362-864681 GCA_006410875.1 Neotragus pygmaeus
CCACCCGCAGCCCCCCGCCGCTGCGCTGGCACTGCGGTAGCCTGGCGAGGGGCACCGGGAGTGCGCAGGGCTGCCCCAGCAACAGGCGCGAGGAGGGGGCCCCGGGACCCGACCCCCCGACGGAAGTCTGGGAACGAGAGAAGCGCGGAAGGATACGCGGAGGACGAGCCCCGAGAGGCGCCGCAGAGCGCGACGTCGCTAGGGTGGGCGGAGGGGCGGGACTGAGTGCCCGCGCGCGCCCCGACCCGGCGGGGCCTCCTCCTGCCTGCTGCTGCCTAGTCCTCCCCCGGGGGCCCGGGGACCAAGTTTACCTTCCTCCCGCTCCCGAATAAAGGCGGCGCGCTCGGGGCCGGACACCCCAGGCCGCTGGCCGATGTAGGCAGCCGCTGTCTTCAAGATTCTCGTCGCCTTTCCAGTCCCCAAGCCAGTGGCTCGGGGACCAAAGGGCGGCCCTCGGAATATGAAGCGAGTCCGCGACGCATCCGAGTTGTCGGGTGCGGACTGGGCATTCCCCGGGACGGCCGAGAATGCGGATGCCCGCTGGGTTCCAGCCTCCGATCCAGCCACGGATGCCCGGCGAGCCCCGGCTGAGGGTCCCGAGACGGCTGTGGAACCGGATCCTGCTCCATGTCCGGGCGCGGGTGCTTGCGCAGAGGCGGTTCAGGCACGGCAGCGGGCTCCGGAGCCGGACTGGTTGCGGATAGAGGAGCTGCGGCTGCTGCCACCGGATCTCCGAGTCCCGGCCGCTTCCAGAAAGAACCCGGCCCCGACAGTTTAGCGCGCATCTTGAGTCCCCTGTTGACTCGCGCAGCTGGGACTTTATAACCTGTGTCTGGACGGGCGCCCGCGGGGCCGTACCACGCGCGGGAGGGGGCGGCCGAAGAGCAAATGGTGGTGCCGGGGGCGAGGGGACGCGCAGCGGGATGAGTTTATGGGGGCGGGCCAGAGCACAAAAAGTAAGCGAAGCGCGAGAAGAGGCGAGCGGATGTTCCAGCTGTTCCCGCGGACTTCGGCTCCGAGTACTGGGCTTTTTTCTCCCCTCTCCGACTCCGGAGAGTGGTTTCGCCCAAAGCCGCAGCTTGCCGGGGATTCGGGTACCCGGACTTGGAGGTCTTTAACTGGGGGACAGCCCCTAGTTCCGCTCCACCCCGAGGCTTTTCGGCTGCTTTCCCGGGAGTTAATCTGTGACTTGAGTCTTTCCCCCGTTGATTGGGGGATAAATCCAAACTCCACGCGCTGCCAGGCCTGGCGCGTCACACTCTGATCCTGGCGCTAACACCCGCGGTGCACCAGCCGCTCGACAACCTTCTTTCTTAATTCTTAAGTCGTCTTACAGCCTTTCCTCGTGCCTTACCTCCGCCCTCATTCACTTTGCCCACTTTGGCAAACACCCATGCTTCCGGGAGACCCCGCTTAGGTGCCTCCGCATAAAAACTCCTCCGACCCGGTCCTCCTCGGCCCCGGGGCATCCTTTATGCGATGGCCGCAGTGGTCGCGCTGTGTCTGTCTCCAAAACAAGACCTGCGCTCAGCACAGGGAGCGTGTCCCTCAGAGCTCAGCGCAGGACGGGTCCCTGTGGGGGTCTCCGTAAACCCTGAATGAACTGTGGAGCAACAGAGGAGTTCAGAGGCCGTTTCTGTGCCATTGGACTGAAGGAACTTACAGACCAAAAAGATGGCTACATCACTGATTCTTTTAAAGCCTCGGGATCATTCTTGGTGCCCCAATTTCCTTCTCTTCAATGCTGTCAGTCACCCAATCCTGGTTAATTTCCCTCCTAAAGTGCCGCCTTCTTTCCAGCCCTCCTTCTGTTGATGCCTGATTCTCTCTCCTCATTCTTTCTTCTAAATTGTAATCCTATGCTCCCATCCACATGAATCCATCTCTAATCTAACCCACCCTTCTCACTCATACCCCTAAGGATTATTCCAGGAGCCGATTTCCTGCCGCCACCACTCAAAGCCAGAGCCCAGGACAGAGGCTGTGCCCAAGGTCTGGGCCTGGGACAGAGCCTCCTAGTGCAGACACCATGAGCCAGGTATCCAGGACACAGCCTGGAGCAAGAGGCGCAACCCAGGAAGGGGAATCAGAGTGTCCCACGCCATCCCTCCCGGTCCCCCGGGCAACCACAAGCCTGCTCTCTGTGCCTGTGAGTCTGTTTGTGCCATATTTTGGATTCCACATATGAGTAATATCATTGATATTTTCTTTTTTTGTCTGACTTACTCCACTTAGTGTAATAATCTCTGGGTCCATCTATGTTGCTGCAAATGGCATTTTTCATTTTTATGGCTGAGTAGTATTCCATTATATACACACCACATCCTGTTTATCCAGTCATCTGTTGGTGGACATTTAGCTTGTTTCCATGTCTTCACTATTGTAAATAGTGCTTTTATGAACATCACCTCTGTCTTAATAAAATCTTGCTTTTAGGGAATTCCCTGGCAGTCCAGTGGTTAGGATTCAGTACTTTTATTACCAGGTCATGGGTTCAATCCCTGGTCAGGGGACTAAGATCCCACAAGCCCCACGGTGCAGCCAATAAACAAAATCTTACTTTTAAAGTAATAATACCCATACACACATTACCCCCTGAAAACTCCCTGTCCTCTATGATGAGTGCTGAAAATCAGTTTCTGGCATCTCTCCTACTTTGTCACCAAAAGTATTCCAATCTTACATTGTTTTACTATCATCGTGGCCAACAAGAGTCCAACATTTTGGCAACACATTCACTCCTGTTTGGGGTTCCCATCTCGCCCATCTGCACCTCTGCCATCCCCTGTCATCCCCTCCACTTGGCCATGCAGGATTTCTCCCAACTCTTGGAATCTGTCATGCTTTCATTCATTCACTCAACAAGTCTTCACTGAGCTCCTGCCACGGGCATGGTTCTGTTCTAGAAACTGGGGATACAGCGATGAACAAGACAAGTCCCTACCCTCAGGAGCTTCCACTCCAGGAAAACAGATGAAGTAACACTAACTATGCAACCAGCCCATCCTAAAGGAGATCAGTCCTGGGTGTTCATTGGAGGGACTGATGTTGAAGCTGAAACTCCAATACTTTGGCCACCTGATGAGAAGAGCTGACTCATTGGAAAAGACCCTGATGCTGGGAAAGATTGAGGGCAGGAGGAGAAGGGGACAACAGAGGATAACGTGGTTGGATGGCATCACCGACTCAATGGACATGGGTTTGGGTGGACTCCAGGAGTTGGTGATGGACAAGGAGGCCTTGCGTGCTGCAGGTCATGGGGTCGCAAAGACTCGGACACGACTAAGCGATTGAACTGAACTGACCTGAACTGAACACTAACTATAATGTCACGTGACGACACCACCTATGATATCCTCTGGTGGTGAGCATTGCAGAAGAGAAAAAAAGCCAGATAAGTAGGAGGAGAAACAGATGCTACTGTTTCAGAAAGGGTGTTTTGGGAAGGCTTCCCCGAGGAGGGAAGAGAGTCCAAACCAAAGAGTCAGATATGACTGAGAAACTGAACTGAACTGATATGGGGGAAGAGCTGTTCAGCCACGGGAAAAGGAAGAACAAAGACCTCAAGAGTCGTGCATGATTGGATGCTCCTGGGATAGGACACCACCAAGGATTTTCCAGCAGGAGAGCAACATGGTCTTACTTAGTTTATAAAAAGATTACTTTGGCTGCTGAGTAAAGCAAGCGTTCTGGAGCAATGCTGAAATTGAATGGGAGCCAGAAACACAAACCACAGATGTAATTTCATCACATTCTTTTCCACTGTGATTAATCATAGTGTGTTGAATATAGTTCCCTATGCTATGCAGTAGGACTTTGTTGTGTATCCACCCTATATATAATACTTTGCATCCGGTGTTATTTGCTAAGTCATGTCCAACTCTTTGAGACCCCATGGACTGTAGCCCACCAGGCTCCTCTGTTTGTGGAATTCTCCAGGCAAGAATAATGGAGTGGGTTGCCATTTCCTTCTCTAGGGGATCTTCTCAATCCTGGGATCAAACCTGGGTTTCCTGCCTTGCAGGCGGATTCTTTACCATCTGAGCCACCAGGGGAGCCCCAAGTTTGCATCTACTAACCCCAAACTCCTCAATCCAGCCCTCCCACACGCCCTACCCCTTGGCAACCACACATCTGTTCTCTATGTCCATGAGTTTGTTTTGTTTCCTCACACAAGTAATTTTAAATATTCTAGCAGCTGTATTTTAAAGGCTTACTTTTTAAGCCAAAAAACAGGCAAAATTAGGTTTAATAATATATTCAAAATTCCAAAGAATAGCAAGAAGAGATAAGAAATGCTTCTTCAGTGATCAATGCAAAGAAATAGAAGAAAAGAACAGAATGGGAAAGACTAGAGATCTCTTCAAGAAAATTAGAGATACTAAGGGAACATTTCATGCAAAGATGGGCTCGATAAAGGACAGAAAGGGTATGGACCTAACAGAAGCAGAAGATATTAANATTGATGCTTTTGAACTGTGGTGTTGGAGAAGACTCTTGAGAGTCCTTTGGACTGCAAGGAGATCCAATTAGTCCATTCTGAAGGAGATCAACCCTGGGATTTCTTTGGAAGGAATGATGCTGAAGCTGAAACTCCAGTACTTTGGCCACCTCATGAGAAGAGTTGACTCATTGGAAAAGACTCTAATGCTGGGAGGGATTGGGGGCAGGAGGAGAAAGGGACACCCAAGGATGAGATGGCTGGATGGCATCATGGACTCGATGGATGTGAGTCTGAGTGAATTCCGAGAGATGGTGATGAACAGGGAGGCCAGGCGTGCTGCGATTCATGGGGTCGCAGAGTCGGACACGAATGAGCGACTGAACTGAACTGAACTGAACCCAAAATATTAATCTCCAAAATATTACTTAAACATGTAATCAAGACAATGATTCATGAGATTGCATTTTTATAGTAAATCCAGTGCAGCTATAACCTTACAACACATCTCAATTTGAACTGACATTCATTCTTGTCTTTATTTCCCTATATAGAATCTGTCTTTTTTTCCTACATGCTTTAAAATGTCTTCTCTTCATCACTGGCTTGCAGCAACTTGATCATGATGTGTTCTGGTGGGGTTTTCTTTTATTCTCCTTGGGCTTCACTGAGCTTCTTAGATTTGTGGATGTATAGCTTTCATCAGAATTTGGACACGTTTCAACTTTTATTTCTTTAAATATTTTTTCTAAGTCTCTCTTCTAGAATTTCAATTCTAGTGGTATGTTAGACCCCTTGACAGTAACCACAGGGCACTGAGGCTCTGTTCTCTGTCTTTTTCTTTCAGCCTTTTTCTCTCCGTCCTTCAGTTTCCATTGTCTCCATTGGTTTATCTTCAAGTTCACTGATCTTCTTTAAGAAACAAAAACAATTTTTTTTTCTTGTGATGAGAACTCAGGATTTACTCTCTTGCTGATTTTCATATATAACATGCAGCAGTGTTAATTATGTTTATCGTGTTATACGTTACATCCTTGGTACTTTTATCTTTTAACTGCCTTCTCCCGCTTCCCCCTTCCCCTGCCCCCCACCTCTGGTAACCACAAATCTATTTGTTTTTAAAGTAAAATTGACCTACAACACTATGTTAATTCCTGTTGTACAACAGTGACTCAGTATTCCTCTACATTTCAAAATGATCACCGTGGGAATTCCCTGGGGGCCTAGTGGTTAGGATTCCAGGATTTCACTGCCTTGGACCAGGGTCAGTCCCTGGTCAGGGAGAGAACTGAGATCCCAAAACCCCCATGATGTGGATCACAACAAACTGTGGGAAATTCTTCAAGAGATAGGCATACCAGACCACCTGACCTGCCTCTGGAGATGTATGCAGGTCAAGAAGCAACAGTTAGAACCAGACACGGCACAACGGACTGGTTCAAAATTGGAAAACAAGTACGTCAAGACTATATATTGTCACCCTGCTTATTTAACTTATATGCATAGTACCTCATGCGAAATGCCAGGCTGGATGAAGCACAAGCTGGAATCAAAATGGCTGGGGGAAATATCAATAACCTCAGATATGCAGATAATACCACCCTAATGGCAGAAAGGGAAGAGGCACTAAAGAGCCTCTTGATGAAGGTGAAAGAGGAGAGTGAAAAACCTGACTTAAAACTCAACATTCTAAAAACTCAGATCATGGCATCCAGTCCCATCACTTCTTGGCACATAGATGGGAAAATGGAAATAGTGGCAGGCTTTATTTTCTTGGACTCCAAAATCACTGTGGACTGTAACTGCAGCCATGAAATTAAAAGATGTTTGCTCCTTGGAAGAAAAGCTATGAAAAACCTAGACAGCATATTAAAAAGCAGAAACATCACTTTGCCCACAAAGGTCTGTATAGTCAGAGCTATGGTTTTTCCAGTAGTCATGTATGGATGTGAGAGTTGGACCATAAGGAAGGCTGAGTACTGAAGAATTTATGCCTTTAAACTGTGGTGTTAGAGAAGACTTGAGAGTCCCTTGTACAGCAAGAAGTTCAAACCAGTCAATCCTAAAAGAAATCAACCTTGAATATTCACTAGAAGGACTAATGCTGAAGCTGAAGCTCCAATACTTTGGCCATCTGATGCAAAGAGCCAATTCATTGGAAAAGACCCTGATCCTGGGAAAGACTGAGGGCAGGAGAAGTAGGTGACAGAGGGTGAGATGATTAGATGGCATGACCAACTTGGTGGACATGAGTTTGAGCAGATTCCAAGAGATGGCAAAGGACAGGGAAGCCTGGTGTGCTGCAGCCCATGGGGTCACAAAGAGTTGGACTTGACTGAGCAACTAAGCTATATGTATATATATATCCATTCTTGGTTTTTTTATTTTTTCAAAATTTATTTTTAATTGAAGGACATCTGGTTTCTTAAGTTATTTATTTATTTGACTTTGTTGTGGCACATGGGCTCTTCCATCTTCATTGTGACTTGCAGAAACATTTAGTTGTGGCTTGTGGGATCCAGCTCCCTGACCAGGGATTGAACCCGGGCCCCCTGCATTGGGAGTGCAGAGTCTTAGTCACTGGAAACACCAGGGAAGTCCCTATTCATTCATCTGTTGATGAAACATTTTGCTTCCGTATCTTGGCCACTGTAAATAATGCTATTATGAACATAGGGGTACATAAAGCATGCATGTTTTTCCTATGGTTTGTCAGCAAAAAGTTTTATTAATATTTCTGAAGTATAGTGGACTTTACAATGTTGTGTTAGATTTGGTGTACACAAAAGTTGTTCAGTTTTATATATATATATGTTTTTTCACATTCTTTAATTATACATTATTACAATACACTGAATATAGTTCCCTGTGCTATACAGTAGGACCTTGTTGTTTATTTTATATACGGTAGTTTGATTCTGCTAATCCCAAACTCCTAATTTACACCCTCTTTGATAACCTTCAGTTTATTTTCTATGTCTACGTGTCTGTTTCTATTTTGTTTCTATTTTGTAAATAGCTCCATTGGTTTTTTTTTTTTTAATTTTTTCCTTTTTTTTTTTTTACTGCACGGCAAAGAATGTGGGATCTCGGTTCCCCAGACCTGCGCCTCCTGCAGTGGAAGCATGGAGTCTTAACCACTGAGCTGCCAGAAAAGTCCTTATTAAAAAAAAAAAAAAAGATTTATTTTTGGCTGTGCTGGGTCTCAGTTGTTGCCCAGGCTGTATTCTAGTTGCAGCGCTCAGGATTCTCATTGCGGGGGCTTCTCTTGTTGCCGAGCGCGGGCTCTAGGGCCTGTGGGCTTCAGTAATTGCAGCACGCAGGCTCAGTACTTGCGGCACACCGGCTTAGTTGCTCCTCTGCGTGTGGAATCCCTGCACCAGGGACTGAACACATGTCTCCTGCATTGACATAGATTCTTTCCCACTGAGTCACCAGGGAAGCTCCCTATTTTTTTTCATTTGTCATATTTTGTGTGCTCAGTCGCTCAGTGCGACTCTGCGGACAAGACTCTGCGTAGACTGTAGCGCACCAGACTCCTCTGTCCATGGGATTCTCTAGGCAAGAATTCTGGAGCGGGCTGTGATTTCCTACTCCACGGGATCTTCTGACCCAGGGATCAAACCCATGTCTCTTGTATCTCCTGCATTGGCAGGCGGATTCTTTACCACTGAGCCACCTGGGAAGTCACATTTTAGATTGTACGTATGTGTGCTTAGCAGCTCGGTAGTGTCCGACTCTGCAACCCCATGGACTGCAACCCATCAGGCTCCTCTGTCCATGGAAATTCTCCAGGCAACAATACTGGAGTATTCTTGGAGTGGGTTGCTATGCCCTCCTCCAGGGGATCTTCCCAACCCAAACATTGAGCCCAGGTCTCCTGCATTGCCGGTCGATTTTTTACCAGCTGAGCTACCAGGGAAGCCCATAAGTGATATCATTTGATTTGCCTTTGTCAGCAGAAAGTTTTAAGACACAACCGAACCCCAAGGGCTTGCTGTGGATGGGGAGGCTGGAGAACACCAGGAGACGGCCATGACCCAGCATCAGCACAGCCCAGATTTCACAAGGTTGCAGTTCCTGGACCATGTTACTGAGACATCTCTGCAGCTCCCATACCAAGCACAAAATAGGACTACAGTAGGGACCCGTTCAATTTCTACTGAATAGATGTTTTCTGAATTGAATCATCCCTGACCTGAGCCACTGGGAGGTTTGGGGTAAAGAAGAAAGAAGTAGCCCAGGTGACAGCGCGGTCTAGGTCCAGACACTGGTGCCTGGCAACTCTCACTGTGACCACCAGAGGGCAGTGCCAATCAACATACAACCATTCCTCACCCCTAGCTCCCTCCCCTGCAGGTTCATCATCGCCCCACAAAAGAGGCAGTGCAGGGAGGGTGACTCCATTTTTCAGATGGAAAAATCAGGGCTCGGACCCCTAGTCCCTCTGCAGTAAGCACTGTGGCCTGCCACTTACTGCTTGGGTCAACCAAGTTAGCCAGGCGTACTCCCCACCACAGACATGAACTTGGGGCACAGGCACTCTGATCCTCACCCTTGGGCAGCACCCACTCAGCTCAGGCCACCTCCCCTGACCTGAACCTGGATAAAGCCACCTGGGACAGAGTTCCCTCTGGAAAGAACCCCTGAGGGTCAGTGCAGGGACCGGGCAGGCCAGGCACCAGGCTTAGCAATTACAGCAGACTGGAGAGCAGGACGGAGGGGAGCCCTGGACTCGGGAAAGCAGAGACACTCACCCCATCCCCACTCTTCTTTCCTGCGGGCCTCAGGGGAGCCCTCCCTCACCTGGCCCTTCTTCCCAACCAGCACTAGCACTTCCCCAAGTATAACCTCGCCCCCCATCCCTCCACCCCTCAGAGTCCCCTTTCCCTACTCCTCCTCCCAAAACCCTGGCCAGACTCCAGGACACTGAGCCCTCCGAGCACGCCCCTGATCAGGGGCGAGGACATGGGGATGCTCTGGGGGCCTGAGTCCCTCAGCCACTGTCCTCTGTTGTCCAGGACAGGGAAGGGAGAGAAGCAAGGAGAGAGAAGAGAGGGGAGGTACCTGGGGTGATGTTGGAATGCGGAGCGGGGGCTCCAGAGGGGATGGGCAGGACCCTGGGCAGAGAGCGATTTCCTCCACTCTGGGCCCTACCAAGCTGTCTGCCACAGGGGAAGGGAAGAGGTTCTTGTACCCTTAGAATACCCACCACCCACAAAGACTGCAGGCTTGCTCCTTCTAAGGTTGGCCCCATCCTCTAAGAAGCCCCGCAAGCTCCCAGACCAGGAGGTCTCCTTGTTCTGCCCTCTCCTGGCATCCTGGCCTACCACACTCACAGTTCACCATCTAAGACTGACTGATGGGTTCAGTTCAGTCGCTCAGTCGTGTCTGACTCTTTGCGACCCCATGAATTGCAGCACACCAGGCCTTCCTGTCCATCACCAACACCTGGAGTTCACTCAGACGCATGTCCATCGAATCAGTGATGCCATCAGCCATCTCATCCTCTGTCGTCTCCTTCTCCTCCTGCCCNTTCAGGGAAAGCCTGAGAGGCCTCCCGTGAGGAGGAGGTCCTAAGGGAAGGGAAGCCCAAGTCTCAGCAGCCCACAGGGGGAGAGAGAGCTGCAAAGCAGGGGGAGGGGGCGCCATCCTAGGGTCCGGGCAGCTAGGCCAGCATGTGGTCTGCAGTTGGGTAGGGGGGCCTGAGGCCGTCGCTGTAGGTGTCAATGGGATAGTCCCCATCCATGTCCATGTGCATCTCCAGTGGGTCCATGGGCACGTCGCTCGAGTACATGGGGCGGTAGGTGGCGTCCATGTCTGGCAAGGAGAAGGGTTTCAGGCTATTCTGCGAGGGTCTGGACAGCCCTCAGCCACATCTTCCACCCCTTCCTGCCCCAGTGGGCCAGACCCTCCCACCCCACTGAGGGGCCTGGACTTCAAGTCAGGGACCTGGCCAGGAGTTGGTGTGAACACTATGGTGACCGTCACTGGTCCTTTGGCCCCAGGGACAAAAAGCTGCTCCCTCGCTCACACACACCCACACAGGACGCCCCTGTGCCCCAGCACTCCAGGGTCCTGAGCAACTCTGCACCCA
Source organism: Neotragus pygmaeus (assembly GCA_006410875.1). NCBI lineage: Eukaryota > Metazoa > Chordata > Mammalia > Artiodactyla > Bovidae > Neotragus > Neotragus pygmaeus. Next base: position 830,901 of record SJYV01054212.1, read on the forward strand.
CTTACCATCAGCATAGGGTTCATTCATGGGGATCATGCTCTGGGCCTGAGGACGGAGACAGAAACATTAGGGGAGAGGGGAACGGAGGAAACACAGGCTCTGGACTGGGGCGGGGGAGGTGGGGAGAGAAGAGCAGCAAGAGATGTTTCTCTAGAGGAGCCAAGGAGGTCTTCCCTGGTGGTCCAGTGGCTAAGACACTTACAATGCAAGGGGCATGGGTTTGATCCCTGGTCAGGGAACTAAGACCCCACACGCTGTGCAACCAAACAACAACAGATAAAGGGGGGCCCAAGGAAAGGCTCCTGCAGCATTAGAGCAGCCCTGGGAGGGGCGCGTTGGGGAGAGGACTGGAGAATGGGTGTCAGGCGGCCCCACTAGGATCAGGGCCGCTGCCAACCTGTAACAGCACCTTTGTGCAAGTTAGGGAAAGGCACTCCTGCCCCACCCAACACTTTATATCAGTTTGAACACAAAATTGCCATTTTGTAGGTCAAAAACAGTAGATGGTCCAACCTATTACTTTCATCTGCTGGGAATTGTCATAAATGCTTCAATTATAAAATTAAAATCTGTTGGGAATTCCCTGGCAATCCAGTGGTGAGGACTCTGCATTTCCACTGCAGGGGGCCCAGGTTCAAACCCTGGTCAGGGAACTAAGGTCCCCCATTCGGCATATTTTTTTTTTTAAAATCTATGAGGCTGACAAGATGGTAACACCCCACACACACCCCTGACAAAGTGCTGTCCTTGTGCAGTATGCAACTTGCACAGCCAGCCACTGCGACCCAACCCAGGATACTCACAGCCTCCCAGGCAGCAGGGTCGTGCTTGAAGAGGGAGTTAGTGAGCTCCACAGACACCCGTTTGCGGTAATCTGGGTTCTTGTCCTCGGAGATGCGGAACAAGACGGCAGCAGCATAGGTGGCTGAGCAGGGAAAAGGACAAGCCCGGCATCTCAGGCGCTTGCCTCCACCTCCCGCAGCCTCCCTCCTCACCCTCCTCGGGCCCTTGCGCCCAGCCCAGCCCCTCACCGGTGCCCTCATTGCGCGAGTGCAGCAGCTCCATGAGTGGGGCCGACGCGCCCTCCGCATCAATGGCGTCCGCCGCCTCCTTGTCCTGGGCCAGCTCGCACAGCACCCCGGCGGCCACGCGCTGGATGTTCTCCACCGAGGAGTAGAGGAGCTGGCAGAGGGGCGCGGGGTGGGCGTGAGGCGAGCCANGGAGACAGAAACATTAGGGGAGAGGGGAACGGAGGAAACACAGGCTCTGGACTGGGGCGGGGGAGGTGGGGAGAGAAGAGCAGCAAGAGATGTTTCTCTAGAGGAGCCAAGGAGGTCTTCCCTGGTGGTCCAGTGGCTAAGACACTTACAATGCAAGGGGCATGGGTTTGATCCCTGGTCAGGGAACTAAGACCCCACACGCTGTGCAACCAAACAACAACAGATAAAGGGGGGCCCAAGGAAAGGCTCCTGCAGCATTAGAGCAGCCCTGGGAGGGGCGCGTTGGGGAGAGGACTGGAGAATGGGTGTCAGGCGGCCCCACTAGGATCAGGGCCGCTGCCAACCTGTAACAGCACCTTTGTGCAAGTTAGGGAAAGGCACTCCTGCCCCACCCAACACTTTATATCAGTTTGAACACAAAATTGCCATTTTGTAGGTCAAAAACAGTAGATGGTCCAACCTATTACTTTCATCTGCTGGGAATTGTCATAAATGCTTCAATTATAAAATTAAAATCTGTTGGGAATTCCCTGGCAATCCAGTGGTGAGGACTCTGCATTTCCACTGCAGGGGGCCCAGGTTCAAACCCTGGTCAGGGAACTAAGGTCCCCCATTCGGCATATTTTTTTAAAAAAAATCTATGAGGCTGACAAGATGGTAACACCCCACACACACCCCTGACAAAGTGCTGTCCTTGTGCAGTATGCAACTTGCACAGCCAGCCACTGCGACCCAACCCAGGATACTCACAGCCTCCCAGGCAGCAGGGTCGTGCTTGAAGAGGGAGTTAGTGAGCTCCACAGACACCCGTTTGCGGTAATCTGGGTTCTTGTCCTCGGAGATGCGGAACAAGACGGCAGCAGCATAGGTGGCTGAGCAGGGAAAAGGACAAGCCCGGCATCTCAGGCGCTTGCCTCCACCTCCCGCAGCCTCCCTCCTCACCCTCCTCGGGCCCTTGCGCCCAGCCCAGCCCCTCACCGGTGCCCTCATTGCGCGAGTGCAGCAGCTCCATGAGTGGGGCCGACGCGCCCTCCGCATCAATGGCGTCCGCCGCCTCCTTGTCCTGGGCCAGCTCGCACAGCACCCCGGCGGCCACGCGCTGGATGTTCTCCACCGAGGAGTAGAGGAGCTGGCAGAGGGGCGCGGGGTGGGCGTGAGGCGAGCCATCAACACACCTCACCACCCTGCCAATCTCCGCCTCCCATTTTCGGATATAACTCAAGCCCATAGTAAAAAGTGTGAAAAGTCTAAGTAAAATCTAAAGAAAGGAAACGCAGGGAATTCCCTCGTGATCCAGTGCTTGAGACTGTTTTCAATACCAGGGCGTGGTGCAATCCCTCCTTGGGGAACTAAGATTCTATAAGCCTTGAGGGAAGGCCAAAAGATTTTTTTTTAGTTCTTTTAATTTAAAAAAACCGCCACAACCCCCTACCCAGACACAGCTTCTTTCCATTGGATTGTCATCATAGTCATAAACACATATTTGATTCTTTTTTTTAAGACTTTTTTTGATGTGGACCATTTTTTCTTTAATTTGTGACAATGTTGTTTCTGATTTATGTTCTGCTGTGTTGTGTTTGGTTTTCTTTGACCTCCAGACGTGTGGAATCTTAGCTCCCCAACCAGGGATCAAACCTGTACCCCCTGCACTGGGAGGCGAAGTCTTGACCAATGGACCACCAGAGAAGTCCCTGATTCCTATTTTTCAATCAGACTTTGTAGCATAAAGCATTTTCCCATATTATTCAGTAACTTTTCCTTAAAAATCTATGAGTTCAGGGACTTCCCCAGCGGCCCAGTGGCTAAGACTCTGCTATCCCACGGCAGGGGGCCTGGGTTTGATCCCTGTTCAGGGAACTAACTGCCAGCCTGAGAAGGAACATGGCCAAAAAACAAAAAATATTTGAGTTCACACTGGTACTCAAGAGAGAAGGAGAATGCTGCAAAGCAAAACAACCATGGAAATTTAAAAACCTCATCCATCACAAGTGGAAGTAGCTACCAGCACAAGTTCCTTACAATGAACATTAATAATTAAAGGGAAAAAATTAAAAAACTGAAAATTCCTCAACACCATTGTCTATGTCCACATGATATAACGGATCATTCTTTTTTTTAACCATTCTCTTATCACTGGACAGTCAGTTAATTTTCAATTATTGTTAGTGCAATTGTCAGCTGCACATACACATTTATGCCACATTTTAAATTACATTATTTCATAGAGAGTCCCAGACCTGTACTACTTGATCAAAGAATACCAATATTTTCAAGGCTGTCTATACACATCACAAAGTTGCTTCCTGGAGAGGTTTTACCACCTTAGCTTCCCACCAGCACGGTATAAGACTGCCCATTTTATCGCATCTTCACCAGCACAAAGCACTCCCATTTTCTTTTTCTTTGCCAATTTGATAGTGGAAAATGGGCTCTCCCTGTGGGATAAGCTTCATTTCTTTTAAACTCCTGGGGTTGATAGAGCACTGTTTGTTTATGAAGCACCTGGGAATTACATGTGCCTCTCTGTAGATAACTACTGAGGTTTAGTACTAATGAGCCTTTTATATGAAAGATATTAAACTCTTGTCTGTTGCGAGGCTTGCAAATATTTTTCCAGTTTGCAGTTTACTTTTCAATTATGTTAGGCTATTTCTGACATTAAAACCTTAATGTTGTTTCTGACATTAAGAATACTTGCTGTTTTTGTTTGTGGACTCTTCCTTTACCTCTGAGCTTGGAAAGCCTTTCCCACGCTGGAGTTTGCTAAGTGATCACGTCTGGTGTGGCCACTTTTCTCCAAATCCTTCCAAAGACCTCTTGATGCTTAGCCCAGACTGCCTCAAACATTCCCATTTCAGCAGTGGGGAAAAGCAAGTGTTGGGGGAAACCTCTCCTGCCCACCTGCCCTAAACTCACCTGCACAAACAGGGGGATGGTGTTGAGTCGGAAGATCTCCATGCGGTTCATGGGATCCCGGGCAAGGATGTGCAGGGCTCCAGTGCAGCCTTCCACAATCTCCTCCATCCTCACGCCATCCTGCATGAGAGGGGCCACTGGGGTATAGCAACAGTGAACCTAGGGACACTGGCAAACCTCACTGGTCCTTAAAGTTGGCCTCAATCGCAACTTGCCCCCCTAGTCACGCACTCATGTGCACACACGTTCACACAGAAGGCAGCCAGACTCTCAGGGCGGGCGGTCACAGGCCCCAGCAGCTCACTTACCGTGTAGGGCTGCTGTGTGCCAGCAGCCACATGGCGCTGGGCATCCTGGTGGGCCTTGACCAGCAGCTGGACAAGGCGGGGAATGACCGCTGCCTCCTGCAGTGGGGCATGGTTGGCTGGGCACAGGGCCAGATTCCTGATGAGGCCAATGGTTGCCTGGCAAGAAAAAGGGCACCCATCAAGGGCATTTCGTGGACATCTGGAGGATCCCACTTCTCCAGCATCATCTCCTCCTTCCCCCTCGTCTCTTTTCCCTCAGGCCAGCCGTGGATATGCTGGAAGGTCTCCAGAGAATGACGCTTCTCCCAGCCCATGCCCCTTATTCCATACGATCTGTTGGTCCTCATGTCAGACTCTAATAGCCCTTGCTAAAATGATACTCCATTCTAGAATATTCCACCAGCCCCCATGCCTTGACCCTCACCCCTGTTCCCTCTCTCTTAACGCTCCCTCATGGACAATATAGTCTTGCTTTTCTGATGGTTCCCAAACTCTGATTATCAGGGAGTCCTCGCTAGGGTTGACCCCAAAACCTCCTGCATTGGTGACACTCACAATGTAATCCAGCTGAAGCAGTGGGATCTGGAACGAGGTCTCTGCCCCAGGTTCCTTTCCTGCCAGCTGGCTCCGGTGCCCTCTGACAAGACCCTGTCTATAGTCGCCCCCTCACTCCCTGGCACCAGGTGCCACACACCTATAGCTCTGCCCTGGCTCACCCTCCCCTCCCCTGTCTATGACACTGAACTGACACATCTGTCCTCTTCCCAGGCAGCCTCCAGGCTCCCTGGCTCCCAGTGGCAGACCCCAAGTGTCCCCAGAACCCTCGCTACCCTTTGTCTCTTTAGCATCCTTCCTGAGTTTGAGCAGGACACATGACACCTGACACACTTCCATCCATGCGTGGCCAAAGGAACAAGTTCCTGAGTATGGGCTGAAGTGGTCTCTTTCTGGTCGCTGCCAGCCCTTCAGGCTTCTCCACTTCTCTGGGGCTAGAATGCATGGGTGAGGGTGACCTCACCCATCCATTCATATGAGGACAACTTTGGGCGTCCAGACCCTCTAGCATAACGACTGTGCCCCATGGACCACCAAAATCACCTGGGGGCTCGTTAGAAACGCAGTCTCAGGCCCACCCCAGGCCTACCGAATCTGAGCCTGCAGTTGAATTGAGACTGCCCAGGGTGGTCCTGTGCACCTTCAGCTCTGAAGCTCTATTCTAGCTGATGGCCGAGCTACAAGATACAAGGATTCTGGGTCTCGGGAGCAGAGCCACCATGGACTGTGGAGGCTCTAATCCTGTCTTTGGGGCTCCTCCCCTCTCCTGGCCCCACTGGGCAGCGGGCGGTACCTTGACCAGTGGCCACTGGTTGGGCTGGTTGAGCAGCTTGACGATGGCCGGTATGCCATAGTTGAGACGCACGGAGTTCTGGGCCATCTCGGCCTCAGGGTGGCGGCTGGTGAGATGGCGCAGGGCGCAGACGGCGGGCTCCGCGATGTCATCCTTGTCGCCTGCGCGCAGGATGGCATGGATGAGCGCCTCCACACCACTGTTCTGCGTCACCAGCGTCTTGTTCTTGCTGTTGTTGCACGTCAGGTTGGACAGAGTGCCCGTGGCACAGGTGAGGACGTTGACATCATCCACGCTCAGCTGGTTCACCAGAATCTTCAGCACGCTCTCCAGGCCCTCCTGGGGTTGGGGAAAGCAGTGGAGAGTGAGGGAAAACCCCAAGCACAGGGCTTCCAAGTATGTCCAGGGGAGCGAGATGGCTTCATTGGGGGTCTCCAGCCCAGTCAGTACAGACTCCCTGGGCCCTGAGAATCTTCAGTCCCACAATCCTGCCGACACCCCGTGAGACGGCAGTTCTACCCATGGAGGATCTGGGGCTGAGAGAGGTTGAGGGCCTGGCTCACAGACTCACAGCTCATGGGCCAGATCTGAACCCAAGCCTATCTCTAAGCCCCATGCTCTCTTCTCCAGGCCCTCCGACTCCTCCTCTGGGTCCTCAGACCCAACAGGACTCGGCTCAGGCTGAGGGAGGCCCCTGGGCCAGAATGAAGTTGTTGAGCCACGCTTCAGTGGTCCACTTGAACCACTTTTATATGCTTCTTCCCTTTCTGGGCCTTTGCTGCTGCACACTCAGTGGTCCCCAAACCAAATCTGCCTTCAGGAAACATGCCTAAGCCAGAAACCTCATTTCTCCCAGGGAGAGCCACGTGGGCCTACAGACAGAACTGAGTTCAAATCCGAACTCTGCTGTCTATTAGCCATTACCAAGGCCATTTCTTAATTCCCTGAGCCTGTTTCTTTCTTTTTTTTCTAAGAAAAATTTCTTTTTTTTTAAGTTTTATTTTTTCTTAGAGTACAGTTGAAAATGTTCTTTTTTTAACATTTTTATCTTATATTGGATATAGTTGAAATTTTTAAAATATTTTTATTTTATACTGGAGTATAGTTGATCAACAATGTGTTAGTTTCATTTGTACAGCAAAGTGATTCAGTTATACATACATGTATCTATTATTTTTCTAATTCTTTTCCCATTTAGGTCATTACAGAGTACTCAGCAGAGTTCCTTGTGCTATACAGTAGGTTCTTGTTGGTTATCTATTTTAAATATATCAGTGTGCATATGTCAATCCCAAACTCCCAATCTACCCCTGCCCCCAAATCTTCAGCCTAGTAACTATAAATTCATTCTCTAAGTTTGTGAGTCTGTTTGTTTTACAAATCAGTTCGTTTGTATCACTTTTTTTGAGTCTGCATGTGATGTCATATGATATTTGTCTTTCTCTGTCCACCTTACTTCACTTAGTATAGTAACCTCTAGGTCAATCCATGTTGCTGCAAATGGCATTATTTCATTCTTTTTAATGACTCAGTAATATTCCATTGTATATATGTACCACTTGAGCCTTTATTTCTTCAGCTAACAACGAGCCCCACACTCTACCTCCAGGTACTGAAAGGGGTAAAGAAGCCAGTGCCCCAGGTGCTTAACTGAGCCTAGAACGTGGTGGGTACTCAATAAGCAGCCTATTGATGTAATTCTTAGCAATGACAAACAGGTCTAAAGGAGGAACCAGAAGACTTGTCCCAAAACTGCATTTTTCCTTAAGTTGCTTTTAGCCACCAGGGCCCCCAAGCCATTGCCTGCTCCCTGCCCAAAGTCTAGGGCATAACTGCTCCTCTGGTACCAGCTGAACCCCAGCTTGGGACCATCAGCCCCTTTCCTCTAGTTCTCTTCCGAGACCCCTCAGAGGGATTAGAGCCTTTAGCTAAAGGGATAAAGGGCACTTCCAGCCTCAGCCACAGTGGAGCAAGATTTAGGGGCCTCAGGCTCCTAAGGTCAAACTCCCAGACAAGAGGTTGGATGCAGTAAGACAGCTGAGGAGGAGGACACAGGCCTGATCACCTCCCTCACCTGCTTGGTGGCCACATCCGAGAGGTTGCGCAGGGTCCACAGGCAGTTCTGCACGAGGCGGGGGCTGTTGCTCGTCAGGTGCTTGCCCAGGGCCTGCATCCCACCTGGGGTAGGAGATGAGCACATGTCAGCCACAGGGGAGCACATGGGACTGAGCCTGGTGGCTGGTCAGGGGCCCCGCTCCCACCCACCTGACTACATGGGCCATCCTCACGGGCTGCAGTACTCACCAGCCTCCACAATGGCAGGCTTGTTGCTGGGACACACGGACAGCACTTTGAGCACGCGGCTTGTGGTCCAGAGCAGCTTCTCATAACTGTAGTTGCGCATGATCTGGACGAGGGCCTGGGGTCCTCCATTGGCCAGGATGATGAGCTGTGGAGGGAGGGGGGAAATGAGTGTGAGACACATAGGGTCTCTGGCAAGGAACAAGGAAGGCAGGGAGGGTAGGTGACAGAGCCGTTATTACCGAGCTTCATCCAAAACCTGAATAGCTTTTGTGACTATTAAATAAGCCAAATATTGAAAAAAATGATAGTACACAATGCTGGCAAGGATGAGGTGAGACTACTAACATACATTGCTGCTGATGGCATTGTAAATAAGGGAATCCTTTTGGAAAGTACCTGGAAATTTTTGTAAAAGCTTAGAAAAATTAAAAATCCTTAACCCTACTGATGAAAAAAATTCATACTTTTTGGGAAAAGCTGTCTTGAATATGTTCATTACAGCATTGTTCATAAAAACTGAAGATCAGGAGCAACCTAAGTGTCCTTCCTCAGGATAAAGTCTGGAGTCTCCATTTAATGAAACGTTATTTGCTCTTATAAAGGGTGGTTTTGAGGACAGAGTAGCAAAAAAACAATAATAATAATTTTAATATCATACATTAGTAGAAAACATGCCAAGTTGTAAATTGTTATGACTACAGCTGTATAAAAAATACCCACAAGAAAGCACTGGAGGAAGTACATGGTTGTGTGAGGATCACTTTTTCTTTCCCTTATCCTCAAAATATTCGGTAGTATGATGAAACATGACATCAGAATTTACATATATACATTTAACCTGAAAAGAGTAAGGAAGCAGTGCCCCGAAGCTGCAGCTGGATGGAGGGTGATGGCATGGGGGATGCAGGTCTTGGCTGGGGGCGGGAAGCACTGGAGGGAAGAACATGGTTNTATGATGAAACATGACATCAGAATTTACATATATACATTTAACCTGAAAAGAGTAAGGAAGCAGTGCCCCGAAGCTGCAGCTGGATGGAGGGTGATGGCATGGGGGATGCAGGTCTTGGCTGGGGGCGGGAAGCACTGGAGGGAAGAACATGGTTGTGTGAGGACGATAGGGCTCAGCCCACCTTGCTCTCCTGGTTGCCATAGGCCAGGAGCTGCAGGCAGTCGGTGGTGATGGCCAGGAACTTGGGGTTGTTCTTGTTGAGCAGGGGCACCATCTTTTGCAGCCCGTCTGCCAGGCGCACTGCCATCTTGGCACCCTCCTGGGAGAGCAGCAGGTTGTGCAGCGTGGTGATGGCATAGAACAAGACCGACTCCACAGGGGAGCTGCGATGGGGGCAGAGGGTTCACGTGAGTCAGGATCCAAGTAAACGTGGGTCACCTCCTGCAGGAAGCCTTCCCCAGTACTGACACTTCTATGGAAATAGCTCTCTACTAAAATTTCATTGTCCCTTGAGTCCAGTCTCATTTCTATGAGCAGAGCACGCAGCACCTCTCCTCTCTCCACTGAGACCATGACTTCTCTTGCTCTGGACTCTCAGCTCGGTGCTAAGCATACCTGTCCCTATTGAGTTGGTCCCTTGGACACCTGAGTAACTGCCATGTGGAAGGCATCATGCTAGAAAGGCCTGCAAGGGACTCAGAGAGGAGTAAGATCAGTATCTCCGCCCTTAAGGAACTCACAGCTGGGTATGGGGATCAGGAAAAAAGGCCATTCAACATTGCAAGGCAGGGAAAGATAAAGGTAGCAAAGGACTTTGCACAGGCTGTTCCCTCTGCCTGGAATACTCTTCCTATCATCTACACCAGTCAAAGTCCTCTCCTCTGTCAACCCCCTGCCATCAGAGTAAACAGCTGCTTGGATCTCCACTGACCAATCTTGGGCACACCTTTGCCTTCATCTATACTGTATCCTGATAAATAACCTGAGAGTTACCTGCCTGTCTCCCCTGCTAGGCTGTGGGCAGCTGAGCATCAGGACTGAGCCTGGTTCTGCACCTGGCACAGTAGGTACTCAATAAATCTATGGAAGACCAGGGAAGTCTAAGGGAGGGGATGCCCCCGGCTCCTGCAGGGAGTAGGAGTGGGTACCTGAGCATGCGGACCAGGGCAGGGATGCCGCCCGACTTGAAGATGGCAAGCAGCCCCTCGCGGTGGTGGGAGAGGTTGTGCAGGATGCTGGTGGTGCAGCGGGCAGTGTCCAGGTCGCTGGTGTTCTGCATGGTGCGCACGACGGCCGCCACCAGCTGGGGCGAGCCCATCAGCGCCCGCCGAGACGCCTCCTTCTTCGACAGCTGGTTCACGATCATGGCCGCCTTGGTCACCACCACCTTGGGGGGTAAGGAGGAGGAGGGGAGGGAGTGAGCAGACGGGCCGAGGTGGCTGCCATCGTGAGAAGGAAGGCCCAGGAGACACCTCCACAAAGCTCAGACAGACCCGGGTCAGACTTCCCACTGATGAGGCCCCGGGTCAGTGATCTCTCTCCACCCGGGCAGGGCCCTCTCCTGCAGACCCCGGACTCTCCCCTCCCTGTCCGGCCTCCACCCTGGCCAGGCCCTCACAGACCGGGTCCTCGTCATTGAGCAGCTTGGTGAGCTCAGGCAGGGCCCGGGCGGCCAGCTCAGCGTCGTCCTGGTAGTTGATGAGATGCACGATGGCAGACTTGAGGAGCTGGGATGGCTCGGCCAGCCGCTGCAGGTTGGTGGCCTGCCCCTCCACCTGGGTGGCCAGCAGCAGCGAGCTGTCCTCTCCCGTCACGCCGGGACACATGGCCTCCCGCACCCGCTTGGCTCTGGCGGTCGTGGACATCTGGTACTCCAGGTCACCTGGGGGCCAGCGGAGAGGGACTGAGTTGCAGGAAGTGGGCAGGGGGACACTGAGGAGCAGGCATCCCATCTGAGCTCTCTGGGCTGACTTCCAGTCCACCACTCGCAGTTCTGCCTTTAATCAGTGACCTTGAGGAGTTCATCACCACCTCAGGTCATCAGTGATAAAATGGGGCACCTCCTATTCTGTTCATCACAGGGAATTCTTATGAGAATTACATGACATAATAGGTGTGAATTGTTCTTAAAGGAAAGGATGCGTGTGCCTGGCACATATCACTAAAAATAAGGTCAGAGTTTATTATTATTAAAAGGAATAGTTAACATTTTTTGAGTACAGGCATACCTAAAAGATATTATGGTTATATAATGTATAATATATAAAAGATACATATTTCCCTACCACCACAATGAAGACGTGAATATTGCAGTAAAGTGAGTCATGAATTATTTGGTTGCCTACTGCATATAAAACTTATGTTTACACTATTAGTAGTATCTTGTGTGCGACAGCATTGTGTCCAAAAAATGTACATATCTTAATTTTAAAATATTTTATTGCCAAAAAATTATGACCATCATCTGAGTCTTCAACAAGTCATAGCAGCATTATCAAAGATCACTGATCACAGATTACCATCACAAAGAGAATCATCATGAAAATGTCTGAAATATTGCAAGAAGTACTAAAATGTGATACAGAGACATGAAGTAAGCAAATGCTGCTGGGAAAATGATGCATATAGACTTGATCCATGCAGTTATCACAAATCTTCAATTTGCAAAAAAAAAAAAAGTGTGCCTATACTATTTTAAAGGTCTTTTGGCCATGCTGCACAGCATGTGGGATCTCAGTTCCCCAATCAGGGATTGAACCCATGTCGCCTGCATTGGCAGCACAGAGCCTTAACCACTGGACCACCAGGGAAGTCCTACGCCTATACTTATGTGCCCAGCAGTGAATTAAGTGCTGTCCTTATATTTTTCTCATTTAATCTTACAACCCTACAAGGCAAGGACTATTATTATCTCCACTTTACAGATGGGAAAACTGAGACACAGAGAGGTTATAAGAACCTGAGTTGGGACCCGAACCCAGACAGCCTGACTCCAGAACCCAACCCTGACTCCATGCTCCTCCCTTAACAATCAGGTAGGGGTAGGATGATACAGCCTCTGTCTCTTTCCAACCCTGAAATCTCGTGATTTTAATTACATCCTCAACCTCCTCAAAGGAGGCAATTCTCCCATTATATGGTCAGCTAAATAGAGGCCCAGGGGCTTCCCTGGTGGCTCAGCAGTAAAGAATCTGCCTGTAACACAGGAGACTCAGGAGATATTGGAAGATCCCCTGGAGAAGGGCATGGCAACCCACTCTAGTATTCTTGCCTGAAGAATTTCATGACCAGAGGAGCCTGGAGGGCTATGGTCCATGGGGGTCACAAAGAGTTGGGCATGACTGAAGTGACTCAGCAGCAGTAGCAAACAGAGGCCCAGAGGGTCACCCAATAGAATACAATGGATGGCAGGGCAAGTTGGGACTGTGGGATTCACAAAACAGGAGAAGGGCTCTCAGTTCGGCCCAGGCTCCACCCCCTGGTAAGTGTGGAAGTCCCAGAGACAGGTACCCCAGTTTTCCAGGCAGCCCTGCCCTGGTGAGTGTCCCAAAGCCCCAGAGGAGAGGGAGACAGAGGTTCCCCACTCCTATTAGTTGGGCAGGAGGGGACATCCGCATGGCTTTCCCGCCTGGATACTGCACTGTAGCAACCAACGCCATGCCTGGCCCCGCCAAGCCGAGAGGCCCCTGCGTGCTGGCAGGAGGAGCTCCCCGGGGTGCAGAGGCTGAGCACTGCAGTGGCCCGGGCTGCCACCACCTATCCTCCACCCTCCTCAGCTCCCAGGGCTCACCGTACCACTCCATTCAGGGCCCTAGAGCCACCTATGGGCTACAGATGGGATTGGACCCTCCTTTCCCCCAGAGAGGCAGGGCACCCTGGGCTGACAGGCATCCCTATCCTGACCAAGCCCCAGAACTGGGCTCTGCCCCTGCTGCGTACTTGAGCAAAAGGACTGTGTCTTCCCCCGGCCTCTGGGTTCCCTGAGGGTGAGGGCAAGGACTATGCCTCTTCCATCAGACTGGCATGCAGGGTCTATGCCTCCCCTTCTTATCAGAGGTTCACGGGGCGGGAATCTGCCTCCCTCCCAGATGGAGGGGCGCTGTGAAGATGCTATGCCTCCTCCCTCAGACTGCTGAGTCTAAGCACCGGAGCTGGGCCTCCCTCCGAAGACTGGGAGCCTCCTGAGGTCTGCCTCCTTTGGCCCTCACCTCCCTCCAGGAGCCAGCTGCTTTTCTGATGGGATAGCCCCACAGAAGAGTCCCCAGGGGTCCTGACCTTGGCCCGGGGGCACCGACTGGGTGTAGGTGGTGGTCTTCTTGAGCGTGTACTGGCGCCCGCAGGCCTCCTCCTCCTCCATGAGGCCTTTGCTGCTGACCGAGGGCACACAGGTGTTGGCCCCCGAGTGGATGCCAGAGTCGTAGGTATATGTCTGCTGCCACTCGGTCACCTTGATGGGCTGTTCGATCAGGTTCATCACCTCCATGGTGGCTGCTGTGGACACAGAAGAGGGGCAGGAAATTAGCTGACCAGGTGGGACATCCCATCACTTGGCACGGCCCCCATCTCCAGCCTCTCCCCAGGCCCTACCCGTCACCCCTTCCCCCAACCATGGCCCCAAGGGCCCCAGTAGGCTGTGGAGGAGGGTGGGAGGCAGAAGGGACCAAACCCAGGGAGGACTGCCCAGGGTGCGACACCCGGTGTGAGTCCTGGGCTTGTATCTCTGACCTCCAGCCCAGGGTGGGAATTACCCCAGGGGACAGGTGCCTTTAAAGGGCCAGGTGCTCCAACCCAGCGCTGGGTTTATTGCAGTGAAAAAGAACAAAGAAGAATGAGTTTTTCTTTTCTTTCCTGAGAACAAAGAACATCATAAAGAGAAGAGTGAGCAGGACAGATAACCCCTAGTTTTCACTTTAACTGTTCCTAATCAGGGAAGGACAGGGAAGCCTGGGGTGCTGGGTCGCAAAGAGTCAGACACAACTTAGCGACTGAACAACAAACCTGTAGTCTAACTAAGTTTGCTTTTTGCCCCCTAACTCCGCTTAAGCTCTATTTTGTGCCTATCATCCTTTGATTTCATGCTAATTACATCCTGTATCTGGAGCTCACCTTCACAGCACTCTCTTTGCAGACCACCCCTGGCAGTTTTCTCTCTTTTTGCATTACAGAAAGAAGGCCACACTACAATACACAAAAGACCTGGGCTGAACTACTGGGCTTCGGGACTGGGACTGCCAGACCCAGTTACCGGGCTACCTGATGCCAGCCTATGACTGCTTTTGAAACAATGCAAGAAGAGGCTGCAAAATCCTTATACGTTTGTTTCTCATCACCTACCCCTGACTGCCAGCCTTCATTTTATATAACCCTTCAGATTCCTTATGGAAGAGGGGGAAACAGTTCTTGAGGCACAAACCTACTATGTTCTCCCCCTCTGCCGGCTGAGGATTAAAACTACCTTTCTATTTCCTCTAAGCTCTATCTCTGTATTTTTTAATTCAGGCTTCCCTGGTGGCTCAGAGGTTAAAGCGTCTGCCTGCAACGCGGGAGACCTGGGTCCAATCCCTGGGTCGGGAAGATCTCCTGGAGAAGGAAATGGCAACCCACTCCAGTATTCTTGCCTGGAGAATTCCATGGACGGAAGAGCTTGATGGGCTACAGTCCACGGGGTCGCAAAGAGTCGGACACGACTGAGCGACTTCACTTNCCCTGGGTCGGGAAGATCTCCTGGAGAAGGAAATGGCAACCCACTCCAGTATTCTTGCCTGGAGAATTCCATGGACGGAAGAGCTTGATGGGCTACAGTCCACGGGGTCGCAAAGAGTCGGACACGACTGAGCGACTTCACTTTCACTTTCAATGGGCAGAGAAAGCCAAGATTTAGGCGGTAACGGGCTCACTCACCTTGCGGCCCACAGCCCCAAACCCCCAGTGCAAGAGACATCATTCAGAGCCTCCAGCAACTTCTAGGGTCCCGAAGGCCCACCCCCATCCATTGGGGCTCCTGGGAAGGGCTGCAAGGTGAGGCAACTATACCCCAAGCACTGGGCGGGAAACCGGGAAAGCGGGTGGGGCAGGGAAGCAGTCAGACAGGTTTCTCTGGGAGCCTCAGAGACTCCAGAATCTTCTGCATATGGGGCAGGATCATGAGTGACCCCAGAGGCTCAGGCCTTAAGAACCCCATCTCTCTGGCACCCCAGCTCAGAAGTCTTCCCCAGAATTCTGAGTCCCACCAACCAGTTCAGACCTCAGCCACATACTCCTGGGCCATTCACTGCTCAGCTGAACCCCCATCCTCATCTATAAAATGGGGCAGCACCACCTCCCACCACCATCCCAGCTGGGCACCTGGCCACACAGTAGGTGCTCAGTGTCGGTGGCCATGGCTGGGTATCAGTATTCCCCCAGGGTGTGTTCTCTCCTCAGGGTGGAGCAGGCCTCAGGGGAGTCACTGCTACTATTCAGAGACTTGGGGACACTTGAGGGTCATGAATAGCTGGGCCTGACTCTGTACCAGCGAGGTGACTCCTACTTGGTCTGTCCAGCTCCCTAGTCTCGGGTGCTGACCTCCAGAGTCCAACAGCCAGGAAGAGGGATGAGAGAAGCTGCACCCCGGTGAGGGCCTACCGGGTGCCTTTCAAGACAGCCAACATCCTCACAAGTGGGTTTCAAAGCACATGCTCTGCTTCCCAATTTACAGATGGGGAAACTGAGGCTCCACCGGTGAGGGAGCACAGCAGGGAAGACAGCCAGGACCAGGCTTGGGTGTGAGTGACACCTGTCTGTGGTCTGTGCACACCCAGTGTGGCCTCAGATGGCAAGTAGACCCAGGCTGGCCCACCCAGAGGGGAGGCAGCACCCAGCACCTCAAACCCGTTGTCCCATTGCACTGGAGACCAGTTGGGGATGAGGCTGCAGTGGCTGGTGAGCCTGGTCTGTCGCCGGGAACAAAGGTCACCACAGATACGTCTTCCCGGGCAGGCCCAGCGCCACCTCCCAGGAGTACGCCAGTGATCCTTCAGGTCTCCCCGCCTTTTATGGTGACCCCTCCCTCCACTCCCCTGCCTGTAAGCACACCTGGAACAGGCAGAGGCAGGAGCCAGGCCCACTCCCTGGAGCCTCCTTCCTCTCCTCCCATCACCCCAAGTGACTCAGAGTTTCGGGCTGATAAACAGAAGCAGGCTCTGTGCCGCCAGATGTGCCCAGCTGCTCTCCAGGCCATGCAGCTATTTCAGAGGGAGGCCTCCCCCTTGCCCCTGCCCTAAGCACACGCTGCCCATCCAGCACTCCTGCCTTCCCTGGAGAGACAAGACAGAAAACACAGGAGAGTTTGGGAGGAGAAAGCCTGTCTCCGAGCAGCCCCCAGGGAGAAAATTCAGGCAGGAAGCCTTGGACATCCGAGCCCGGAGAAGGAAGATGAAACTGCGTCAGTAAAGACAGCTGCATTAACCCTGTGAAGGCCACTTCACCGGGCAGACAGCTGAGCTGCCATCTGGCTGCCGAGCCTCAGCCAGATTCGCTGAGGACAAACTGGACATCTCCCTGTGGCTGATTCATGATGTAGGGCAGAAAGCAACACAATATTGTAAAGCAATTATCCTCCAGTGGAAAAAACAACCAAAAAAACAAATTTTTTTTCAAACTAGCACTCAGAGGCAGAAGGAAGGTCCTGCTGGGGCTGAGTTCCAGGCCTGCCTGCCATGGATGCTGAATGTTACCAAATGATCTTTCTGCATCTCTTGAGATGATTGTATAATTTTTCTTGTTTATTCTATAGTGAGTTATTAAAAAAACAAAATTGGGTATCTCCAGCCCTATCAGTAAAAACAGCCCATCTGAGCCAGAAAAAGCTGCTCCCAGTAGAGATCATCACCTACCCTTGGTGCTTCTCAGCCAAGTGAGAGACGCGGGCCTTGGCCAGAACCTAAAGAACAATCCACTCGCTGGCCCCAGATCCAAAGGGACCCTTGAGGTCAAGGCTCACCATAAGAGAGGTGTTTCCTAGCAGGCCCCTCAGCACCCCTACCAGCCCAAGCCTGGAGCTAAGAGAAGCTGAGGGCTGGACAACTGCCCAGAATGAGGTCAAAGGATCCACCATAGTGGAAGGATGGAGGCGGGGGTGCGTGTCTTAATTAGCAAATGAATCTCATGCTTCCTAGAAGCAACCCTGGTCAGCATTTGATTATTCTAGTTTCCAGATGAGGAAACAAGTGCCACACTGAAAAATATTAAAAATAGTGGTGCTCTGCTCAAGCCCAGGTCTGCCTCATTGCCAGCCAGCCTCTTCCCCTGGCTCCTAACAGGACATCTGGGGGAAGAGGGGAAACCCTGGAATCAGGGAAAGAATGCCAGACACCTGCAGAGAGACCGGAGGCAGGGAGCTGAAGGGAGCATAGGTGGAGCCAAGCACTGGCTGCTCCAAAATCAGGAGTCACAGGTTCTAGTCCCAGCTTTGCTGGCAACTTGCTGTGTGTCCTTGGGCAACAGCTTTCCCTCTCTGTGCTTCATCCACAGAAAGGGTGGCACAGGTGATCTCAGAGGACTGTTGATATCTAAGACTCTAGGGATAAAAAGTCAGAGTTCCCATGACAGTCAAGAAAAGGCTGAGAGTGGGCAAGGTCAGAGGCAGAAAGCAGTTCAGAGAAGACACACCAGAACTCTTCATGAAGAAAGGATGGTGAAGGGAGCTCCTCTCAGCACAGGAAAGATCTAACTAAGACCCCAGGCAGGACTGTCAAGCAACCCCACCTCTTCTCACCTACTCCCCAGGAGAACCAGGGGAATTCTCTCACAAGAAACCAAAATGCTGGTTTTGCAATTCCCAGGGTGGAGGAGGCTGCGCCCAGTTTGGTCTCATCCCTCTCTGCCCTGGATCTGGAGAGCCACCACAATGCCCCTGGTCAGAGTCAGGGTGGAAGGAGGCGAGACAGACGTGGGCCCTGCCCAGGCACCCTGGCCAGAGATGGGCAGAGCCAGACACAGGGCGGGGCTCCGAACTGAATGGGGGCGCTTTGTTTAGCAGTGGTTCTATTGTTGGCGACACAGGAGGAAGAAGCCAGCTCAGAGATCACAGGATGGGATGGGGACCTCGCAAGGGGCAGGAAGAGAGAACAGGGGCTCTGGAGAGGGGGTAAAAGGGACCATTCCCCCACAGGCCCACACTAGCCAGGAATATGCAAGCAAGCAATGAGGATGCTTTGGGGCACACTCTGCACTCCACTCCTGCTTCCTCCTCTGCATGGCCAACCCAGTGGGCTGTCACTGGGCACTCTAAATCCAAGACTGTCCTGGCAGAGTGCAGCCCAGCTCTGAAATTAAAAAATAACTTCCAGGACTTCCCCAGGAGTTAGCACTCTGCGCTTCCACTGCAGGGGACACACGTTCAATCCCTGGTTAGGGAAGTAGATCCCATGTGCAGTGCAGCACGGCCAAAAATATTTTAAAATTAAAAATAAATTTAAAAACTCCCACCAGAGCTACAGGCTCCTTCCCCCACCAGCTGGGCTGGGCTGGGCTGTATGACATCAAGTTTCAATCAGACATCT
Organism: Neotragus pygmaeus; assembly: GCA_006410875.1. Classification (NCBI taxonomy): domain Eukaryota; kingdom Metazoa; phylum Chordata; class Mammalia; order Artiodactyla; family Bovidae; genus Neotragus; species Neotragus pygmaeus. The sequence goes on from SJYV01054212.1 coordinate 849,491, forward strand.
GGAAATCAGAACACGAATTGGTTGCCCAAGTAGTGTGCTGGGCCCTGGCTCAGAAGCACTGGAGCAGAGCAGGCAGGGCTTCCAGAAGGTCCTTGGACTAGAGGTCAGACTCTGCAGATGGAGATCACGGGCTCAGGCAGTGACAGAGGAAGGGGACCGAGGACAGGGTGCAGTCAGGGGAAAGCTCCATCCAGCCCCACCGCACACTGGCCCTGTGCCCTTGGGCAAGTCATGTGATTTCCTGAAGCCTCATATTCCTCCTCCGTAAAGTGGAGACCAGGACTTCCCTGGCAGTCCAGAGGTTAGGAGTCCGCACTTCCACTGCAGGGGGATGGGTTCAGTCCCTGGACGGGGAACCAAGATCCTACATGCTGAGCGGCACAGCCAAAAATAAAGTGGAGACAATCAAGACACTGCTTTCTTCAGACCACTGTTAAGTTGTGTGGATGGTACACAACCATGACGGCAAAAGGCCTCTGTTGACAGGAAGAACCCAGGCAAGTGTCCTTCCATTAGGAAAGCAAAGAAGTTGCAGAGGAGGCCAGCAAAGATGGGCCCGATAAGGTAGCTGGCAGCCAGCCTGCTTTTTAGGACCCAGTACCCCAGGGGCTTCCCAAGGGGGTGCTAGTGGTAAAGAACCTGTCTGCCAATGCAGAAGACACAGGTTCAATCCCTGGATCAGGAAGATCCCCTGCCAGAGGGCACGGCAACCAATCCAGTATTCTTGCCCGGAGAATCCCATGGACAGAGGAGCCTGGTAGGCTACAGTCCATAGGGTCGCAGTTAGTCAGACACAACAAAGCGACTTAGTGTGCACGCACACCCAAGGTTAAGACCCAAGCTTCTCTGCCCTGACCTCTCAGATAAGGGCTAGGAGGGGAGTTGCCTCCTGGTCCTAGGCCAGAGGCCCTGGTGTTGGGGGACAGGGTGTGGTTGGGAAGGATGAGTTATATCCAGGTCTTGGGAGGGGAAGGGGCAGAAACAGTGCTGCCCCTCTGCCCGGTCCATGTGCTGCGGGCTGCAGTCGGGGGCGGGCAGGCCAGTCAGGCTTGGACATTCCCCACATAGCAGCCCCAGGGGAGAGGCTGGGCTCTGCAGGGTCACCAGCCCCCACCCTTCCTCACTCTCTCTGGCTCCAGCAGAGACTTGGCTGGCAGACCCAAGCACAGTCGGAAACAGGCTCTAGAAGTACAGAGACGTGACTACTTCCCTTGAGAGTCCTGTCTCCCCCTCGTCAGGCTGGGGCTTCCCAGAGAGGCCACTCCCCTCAGACTAGTGGCTCCAGGAGAAGCACCCCCACCCGTGGACAACATGTTCCTTGGCCAAAACTGTGGTCTCCCCCATCAGACTGGTCATTCCAAATGAGCAGAGACTGAAGTGGGCACCAGCCATGGCCAGGGCTCTAGGGACGGGAGAAGACACAAAAGCCCATCCTGAGCTTCCGGAGGAAACCCCTCACTTCCGGTCTGGAGGACAGCCGGAGCATCGGCCCAGGCCTGGCTGGGGGTGGAGGAGGTTCAGGTCAGGCCGACCCAGCTGCTGTTTATTTTCTTCCTTCTGGGCTCCTGCCCAAAGCAAACAAACCAGGGTGGGAAAATGAAGGGGACTTGAAGGAGAGGGAAATGCCCGGCCAGGTGGCTGGACCCTGGGAACCTCCGGGCTCCCCTGGAGAGGACTCCAGCTGGAGATCCATTCCCTGCTGGGGACCCTGGGTGGGCAAAAATCCCAGACCAGCAGAGACCCCAAACCAAGACTCCTGGGAATGGAAAAACATTTTACCAACCTCAGGAAACAACCGCTAAAGACATATCTCAATACACAAGTGGCTGCTGTCCCCACCCAACCACCCCAGGGGGGCCTGGGGAACGCAACCCCAGCTTGTGTCCACTCCTCAGGCTGTGATTCCCCAGAGTTTCATTCTGCAGGGATTGCTGCCTGACCTCCTGGAAAAGCAAGAAAGATCCAACTGTTACTTCCCTGTTCAGCATTTGCTGGAGGAAACCAGATTTGGATAAACGTTTGGTTAAAATTTGTTATTGTATACACAGCATGAGATCATCCAGCTGAGAAATAGGAGCACGCTAAAAAAAGAGAAGGGAAGAAATGTTAGCAGTAGATGCCTCAAAGGATAGGATTATGGATGACTTTTTCTTCTCATAAACTTTCCTAAACTTTCCAACTATTTTGCAAAGTGAGCAGATATTACTTTTTCAATCAAGTGGGAGGGGGAGTCACCCCCAAATAAGCAGTGTATTGACTGCCCAGCCCTGTCTCAATTGTCCTCCATGCCTGCCACTTGCCAGAGACAAGAATCTGCTGTCCCCACAGTGAGGAAAGATAGCTGACCTATTAACCTACACTCCGTAGGTCACAGAAAGCTGAGCTTCCTGCCCTGAGGGCCCCCAACAGCTGAGGTGCCAAGAGGCTGAGCAAAGGGGGAGTGGTCAGAGAGTTTTTTCTTTGGCCTAGCCAAAGAAGCTGCTGGAAATCAGGGGAGTCCATGCCTCCCAAGACCTCCACCAGATTCACAGGAGGCAGGCCTCATGGTGTCCCTTGCAGAGACACAAACCCTAATGACTTGCCCCAGTCACACTGCTCTTTCTCTTCGCAGGGGTCAGTGGGTAAGTGGCTCCTGGCTCCCTGCCCCTCTTGGAGCCAAGTCTCTCCTCCCAAAAGACACAAGATTAAAAGTTTCCCCAGGAGGGACCCACCAGACCTCAGACTTGCCCCCAAACAGTAGTGATTCCTGCCTGCTCTCTTGGGTCAGGCTGGCCCTCCCCAACTCACATGGATGGGGCCCTGCTTCATTCGTTTCAGAGAAGAGTCAACTCTGAGCCTCCACTGGCATCTCCCTCTTGCTTATCAACTCAAGACCTCATCTCTAACAGGTGGGAAGTCTGTCTTCCTGTCTAGCCTCCATTCCTTCGATAAGCATTCTGGGGACTTCCATGGTGGTGCAGTGGTTAAGATTCTGCCTTCCAATGCAGGGGGTGAGGGTTCAATCCCTGGTCAGGGAATTAAGACCCCCACGTGCCAAAAAGGTGAAAAGAAAAAAGGGAAGAAAAAGAAATGGACTTGGGGAGGGAGGTGGGAGGGATTTCGAGTAGGAGGGGACATGGGTAAACCTATGGCTGATTCATGTTGGTATTTGGTAAAAACAAATGCAATACTGTAAAGCAATTATCCTTCAATTAAAAATAAATAAATTTTTTAAAAGATTTAAAAGAAGAGTGCTGATCGCTTCTGTATTCTGGGTGGGAGGTGCGGGGGAGGTAAGGGTGGAAAACTGCAAGCCTGTCACCCTCTTTGTAGCAATCAGCCAGGACTGAGTTCATTCTCTTTCCTCATCTGTCACATCAAGTCCCCTCAGTCTTCTCTTCCACAGGATCAGTAATTCCCCATGCCTAGGGTCCCCTCCTGACTTCAAGAGATCTGGAAGCCCAAGGCTGATAGGCTCAGTACCCAGGCTGTACTGACATAGAGGCCCATTTCCCAGGTCCATCCAGGTGTCAGGTGGCCAGCTGGCAGACGTGCCAGAGCCAGGCGGGTCTGAGGACAGGGACACCAGCCCCTCCTTCCAGGACCAAGGCTCTGCTGACCCCACCCCCATGACCAGAAAGACCTTCTCAGCAGCAGAAAATCTACTCCCAGCCCCCAGGGCTCCCAGCTCCAAAGCTGAGGACAGCCAACTTCCTGCCCAAGAGCAACCTGGCAGCGCTGACTAGTCGAGTCCAGTAGGACACCAGCCCAGTCCTAAATCTGACTCTCATTTCTCTCTACTCCCCAGGGAACAGCTCCCCATACCCCACCTTACCCCCACCCCCCCCCCGNGTGTTGGCTTCCCTTGTTCCAGAGTACCAGCTCTAGGGCACAGGCTCAGTAGTTTTGGCACAGAGACTTGGTTGTTTTGTGGCACGGAAGATCTTCCTGGACCAGGAATTGAACCTGTGACTCGCAGCCAGATTCTTTACCACTGAGCCACCAGGGAAGCCCCTGCAAGACTGCTCTGAGGCTGTAAAGAACCTACCAAGTGCCAGGCACACAGTAGATATTCGATACATTGCAGCAGTGATTCTCTCTTCAGGATGGGGGCTTTCTGGGTCCGGGACACTTCTGTGGCATCTGAGTCTGGCCCTATTGCGTGAGGTCGTCATCCCCACTGCCCTTCTGGCCGCGTCTCTAACCTTATAGCCATTATGCTACACTTGGTAAGACGGCTGAGGTGCCCGGCTGGGGAGCTGGGGGCCGGGTAAGGAGAGGGCCAAGGGAGATAGAGACGTGGAGGCAAGGGCGAGGGCGTCTGGGCTGGGTGGGGTTGGAAGAATGAACTGCAGGGCCCCAGAGGGCCCACGCTAGGACTCACTGGAACTCGGTCTCACCGGTTTGGGAAGCTGGCTGGGCAATGGGGAGACGCTGGCATCAGAGAGAGGTGGGAGGGGCTGGTGGCTGCCCGGGATGGAGAAGCTGAGTAAGGCCCCCTGGAAGGGCAGGGCCTGGGCTAACGCAGGGATGGGGGTGAATGCTTCGAGAGGCGCGGCTTCCTGCTATGAGGGGACACACACACAACCCCTCATCCTCAGAGGCCACCTTTCGATGCACACGGACACACACATCAACACACTTTTTAAACTGCATTGCCCCCTCCCCCCTCCCAGTTCCCCGATCCTCTCACCCTGCTCTGTTTTGCCATCTCATTTATCTTAGCCAGATAACTCATTTGTATAACATTTATTGTTGATTACCTGTCTCCCCGAAAGGATGCAAGCTTCACGAAGGCAGGGTGCTTGGCTGGCTTTGCCCACTATTATATACGCCTAGCACCTACGGCGAATCCAGCATACAGTAGGTGCTCAACAAATACGTGATGAAGGGGAGAATAAACCCTCTCGAGCCATGGTCTCGAATGCGCGCACCTTCGGGGACGCATGCGCAAACCCCTTCAGTCGCCCCCCACTCCCCGCCCCGCGCCTGCTCTCAAGCTGCCACGGACACTCTCAGACACGTGCATACAGGCACACGCTCACACTAACACAACACACAAGGACACAGAGCTTCTCGCTGTAGCCACACAGGCGCTTTCAGACTCACACCCAGCCCTCTGGATTCCAGAGGTAGTAGTCACGGCAGGCACGCNCCCCAGAGTTGGGCAAACCGGGCGCAGACAATAGGGCCCCACCCAGGCCTGGGGGAGTAGAGAGGGAGGGAAAGCGAGGATGACGCGTGAGGTGGGGTGAGGGTGGCCCCAAAGAGACCAGCGGCAGCAAGTTTCCCAAACAGTAAATTCCTGACTACAGAGTGAGCGCCGGGAAACAGGCCGAGCAGGTGAAAGTCTCCCCCGCAAGAGGCAGGGCCAGAGTCAGGGACACGGCGTCGAGAGAGCTCCGCGGGCCCCGGGTGAGGCGCGATCCAGAGGCACCTGCCCTTCAGCAGAGCCCTCTCCCAGAGCCCCCCAGTAGCGCTCCGCCGGAAACCTCGCGCCCGCCTGGTAGCAGCGCCCAGGACCCCAGCGCGCCCCCTGCCGCCAGTGCAGGGTGGCGCTCCCTGGCTCCGGCTCTTACCTGCCCAGAGACGACCCGGATCGGCCTCTCGGCCTCTCGCTACCCTTCCCTCGCCCCAGCTATACCTGCCCCCCGATCGTCCGCACCTGCGTTTGGAGCCTGGCCGGGCTGGGTAGGGGTCGGGCCGGGATGGGAGCCGGCGCGGGCTGCGAACTGAGATCGGCGCGCTCGGGCGGCGGCTGCTCCAGACTCTGGCCAAGGCAGCAACTCAGTAACCGAACAAAAGGCGAAGGGACCTGACAGCCAAGCCACGCCTCTCGCCCCTCGTAGCCCCGCCCCTAAGGAAGACGCCCACCCGCCAATGTGGGCTCACTGGCTGCCTCGCCAGACTGTCCCATCGAGGGGGTGGAGTCTCGCGTCCAGTCCCCTTTCACCGCCGCTTCTGTTTATCCGCTGACCATTGGCCTCAGGGACTGCCACTCGGCCCTAGGGACGGTCTCCAACTTGAGATTCCATCCTAACTCCGCACCTATTGGCAGCTTGAAGGTTACTTCCTCCTGATTGGGCAAGAAACTGTCAGTAAGACTAAGGAAAGAACCAATGGGAGGGATGGGGTGTGTCTTGCCCCACCCTACCTCCGAGCAGGTAAGGCTGATTACTCTCCCCTTCCCCCTACCTGTCCAACAGGTGAGTCAGGGTGCGCCATGGGAAAGGACAGACGCCTTCACTGGCCAGCCAACTCCGCGTCAGGCATGATGCTTCTTTGAGCTTATTCACCCTTGCCACAAAGTGGTAATAACATATTAAGATAGCATTTCATAGGCTTTTTTCTGGGTTGGGATTTTTTTCTCCAAAGACGGTGTGCTTATGAGATTTAGAATTAGAGAGCCTGGATTTGACTTTTGCTACTTAGTAGCTAGATGATCTTAAGCAAGTTACTTGTCTTTCACCCTGTTTCTCCACATCTGTAAAATGGGTACATCAGCTCTCTCTCATGGGAGTGAAAGAAAGTTTGTGAAATCACTTGGACAACTGCTAAATCTTANGCTACTTAGTAGCTAGATGATCTTAAGCAAGTTACTTGTCTTTCACCCTGTTTCTCCACATCTGTAAAATGGGTACATCAGCTCTCTCTCATGGGAGTGAAAGAAAGTTTGTGAAATCACTTGGACAACTGCTAAATCTTAGATTAAATTAATTACATATATATTTAATTTTCATGACAATTCTGAAAATTTGTTAGGGCAACAAAATGACCATTTCAAACACGAGGAAACTGCTTCAGAGGGATGACAAAACTAGAAAATGGCACATTCTAAATTCTCTTCTAATTTCAAGGCCCACCAAACCACACATTCTCCTGGTGGAATAATAAAATGTCAAAGCAGAGGGGAGAGGCTGAGAAAAAACTAGAAGCAAATATTCTGGGGAGAGACAGAAGAGCAATGATTTGTGATGAAGAGAAAGAAGTAGTGGGTTTGGAAGAAGTCAGGCAGCAGATCTAAAAGAGATCCGAACTGGCATAAAGAAATGAAGCAGGCCCCTCAGTGGTGGAAGAGTCTGGGTTAGGTATTGGAAAGAACTTTCCAATGAGCACATTGAGAAGACAAGGGTCTTTCCTTTCTGTGGTTGATAAAATGAACCCTTTTTTAACACAACTATTGAGCACCAACTGTGTGTTAGACAGTGGTGACATGGCAAATCAAAATGACCCCGACTCTCAAAGGACTTCCAGAGGGCCAAGTGTAAATAGGTCATGTTAACAACTCTGTGTCAGTGTTGGAGAGGAGATTGTTCAGGAAAAGGTCTCCCCTCAAAAAACCTTTACATGCCCAAAGCTAGCACACAGGATGGGCTGGATGAAGGTACCTTAGAGGCATCCTTGACCACTTTCCCCACCAGAGAAAGGAGTCGTAGCAAACCAGTCCCACTTCTGAGGTTTGTGCCATCAGAGAAGTCTTCCTGGAATGGGCCAAGGAGACATCAACATCCCCAGCCAGTTACCATCCACATGCCTGGGCCACTCCCCTGTCTGCTGTTTCCCTTGCTCCCCTTTTTCCAGCTTACCTCAGCATCTTCCTGTCTACCTTCCCCCTGCCCCACCCACCTGCTTGCCACCCTGCCAAGCCCTGCAGCAGCCGGCCCCCAGCTTGGGAGAAAAAGAATTCCTGATCCTAGGCTGCTGCCCCCCACCAGGGTTTCAGTTCCTTCCTCTCCCACCATCTTTCCCTGCCCATTTCCCACACCCCACACAAAGGCAACACACAAACACACACACGTACATGCACACTTCCCAGACCTAAGCCTGGCTTAACCCTTTCCTTTCTCTTGACTTCAGGATGTAGGCAGGGTAGGGTTCGCTGAATGCAGAGGGGTGGAGAAGCCTGAGTGGGGTGGAGAAGCAGAAATAAGGCTTCAGAATAAAGCTTGTGTGTGTGTGTCCCATGCAGAATTCTCCCTGCATGTCAGCCTGGAACATGCTGCAACAAGCTGGCCCCAAAGCTCAGGCTGGGACTGGGTGGAGGCATTACCATAAGCAGCAGGAAAGACTGAGCTAGCAGCTTTGACTCCCATATTCAGGGGGTTTCTGTGCCTTTATTAAGCACCTACTACTGGCTGTTTGACACTGAAGATTCATCTGTGGGATACAGAAAAGAATCAGAAAATAATATTTACTACATTCAACTGTCTGTAAGGAGAATTTGGTCTCACGGAACAGAGAGGTGCCTAGGCATAAGGGATGAGAGTCCCTGTGGTCAAGTCCCTTCTGGAACTTGAACCTGAAGGCAAGACCACAAGACCATCCTACCCAGTCCCCTACCTCCAAGCCCTTAAAGGCACGGGTTTCTCTGACAAATCTCCAGGAAAGGCTATTCTCCAGCCTCCCTTATATGAATACCCTTGTGTCCTTATTCCAACACTGGTAAATTCCTTCTGGTATCTAGCTTCTGTTCATGTCCCTGCAATTTAAACCTATTTCTCTCACCCGGGGCTCAGTGGAAGCAGAGTCCTTGAGCCACTAAGAACACATATGGTTAATTCAACTTGGAGATTTCTGGGACCTCAGAGTAAAGAAAGAAAGGGCATCAAGTGGCCCCTCCCAAGTTGCCCCAGAGACAGGAGTTACTGGCAAAGAGGGATCCCATGAGGGGAGTTGGCGGGGGATCGGGAAATCCTTTCCTGGAGGAAGGTTACCATCTCACTTCCTCTCAACCCCCAGGAGGCCTCTGGGCCATATAAGGAGGTGCAAGAATCTCTGATGTCTGTTCACAATCAGCCGTTTCTCTGAGGGGCCCCTTCCCCAGACAGAGGCAGGCAAGACACTTAGATCTACACACCATGTTGCACACACACACAAGCTTCCATGCTCACATCTCAGGGACATATACTCCCGGGTACAGATTCAGACACACGAACACCAGCCACATCAGCACTCTCAAGGATGGCCACCTTCACAGACGGAGACCAGGTGAACAGATGGGACACTAACCTTCAGGCTGATGACCGTCCCTTTCCACCACCCAGCAGCTCTTCCCAGCAATGGAAAAGGAGCACAGAGAAGTAAAAGTCATTCCCAGTGGCAGACTGGAGTCCCAGGCAACTGGGCAGAGCCATCTGTAGACCTAGGGAGGAGGCCTCGACCCTGGGTCTGGTCCTTCTGGGGTTGCGCGCCTCCGCACAGGGCCAAGGGAATGAACTTACAGGGAGTTCACGCTTCTCCCTTTAGAGACCACACTCCAGGTATTTGTCCAGCACTGACCCTGCTTCTGTGCCTGTGGGTCTCTTGCTCGGGCTCTTCCTTCCGTTCGGACAGCAGCACCGTGCATGGTGTGTGCTTCCTAGGCCAAGGGATGACAAAGCGGCAGCAATGGGAAAGGGGTGCACACAGAGGTGGACGTGCAAGCTGAGTTGCCTACACCCTCGTGCTGGAGGCCCTTGGTGGTGTGGCTGGAGCCAGGGGTGTGAAGGAGAGGGGAGATGGCCCAGGGGCTGGGGGCCAGGAAGGGGTTTTCCACAGGCTGCCGTGTTCTGAGAAAGCGTCAGAGGTCTCAATTACATCCCAGCTTTTAGGTCAGGGTGGAGGTATACTTGGCAAAGTGTACCTTTGTTGTTTTTTTTTAAACAAAAGAACACTTATTCTTCTCCTTATTACAAAACAATACCTGTTAAGTATTTAAAAAAAAAAAACAAGAAAAAGAATCAGCTATATTTCCATCACAGTAAAATAATCACTGTTCATATATTGTTCCTATTTCCAGCATATTCTCTAAGCATTTTCACATACCCATGTTTGTTTGTTTTTAATTTTAATTAGATTAGAGTTGATTTACAATGTTGTGTTTGTTTCAGCAAAGTGATTCAGTTATACATATATCTATATACATTCTTCTTCAGATTCTTTTCTAAGTTATCACAGAATATAGAGCAGAGTTCACTGGCTATACAGTAGGTCCTTGCTGGTTTATCTTTGAAGAGTTCACTTGCCTTGAACCTTATTTAGATCCATGTGCGCTGCTGCCCCCTGTCTGCTGGCGCTGGGTGAGGGGACTTGCTCAGGGTGACCCCGTCAGGTTTGGGGAGAGGGCAGGGTCTACAGAAGAGCCTCCCAAATGCTTCTGGCTGGACTGGCCCAAGCCTCGCCGGGAGGAGGAATAGGATGGTGAAAGGCCCCAGAGGTGAGGGCGGGGTGCTTCTGCCATTTTTGCTGCCCTTGTCCTTGAGGCGCCTCGAGGCCAGAGGCTGCCCACAGCCTGGTCCAGTGGGTGTGTGCCCAGTGCCAGGAGAGGGCTCTTTAATTACAGAGGTAGCTCCAGCCACACTTCTCAGCAAGGCGTGTGGGCGGGGATGGAATGTCAAAGGGAAAACAGGGAGACAAGAAAACAGAGATAGGATGGTCCAGAAATAGAAAAGGCAGGGCGAGATACCAGGGGCCCAGGGTGGTGAACCGAGAGACTAGAGGAGGTCAGGGCCTCTCCAGAGAATGTCTTTGGTGGTGGTTTAGTAGCTCAGTCGTGTCTGACTGTAGCCCTCAGGCTCCTCTGTCCATGGGATTCTCCAAGCAAGAATACTGGAGTGGATTACCATTTCTTTTTCCAGGGGATCTTGCTCACCCAGGAATCGAACCGGTTTCCTGCACTGCAGGCAGCTTCTTTACCGTCTGAGCTACAAGGGAAGTCCTTACCTACCCTCAACCTCCCAACGTCTTCAGGAGCCCAACAAGGTGGGCCTCAAGCATCAGATTCTATTCTGGAGCTGAGTTTCCCTGGGTCTCTGAGCAACCCCCTCCCCGTCCTGAGAGGGCTGGGGGAAGGGAGGGGGCGAGGCCTTGCCGCTTGAGTCACCTCACTTCCTGCTCCTGGCCTGGGTGACTCCAGCACAGGCTGACATAGCTGGGGCCCCACCCACCCTGCCAGCCTGCCTGCCCCTCCCTCGCTCAACAAGCCAGGAGGGAAGNGTCCTGAGAGGGCTGGGGGAAGGGAGGGGGCGAGGCCTTGCCGCTTGAGTCACCTCACTTCCTGCTCCTGGCCTGGGTGACTCCAGCACAGGCTGACATAGCTGGGGCCCCACCCACCCTGCCAGCCTGCCTGCCCCTCCCTCGCTCAACAAGCCAGGAGGGAAGCCTGCCCTGACAGGTGCCCTTCCCACGCAGAGGCCACCCCTCCCCTGCCTACACGCGTACATGTGTGTGAACACACACACACACACAGAGCAGGAGTTTCTCCCCCACCTGTTGAGAGTCCTGGGGGAGAAGGAGGACTTGAGGCAAAGCTTGGGATTAGAGAGACACCCTGGGGGAGGGGTGGGGCGGCCCTCCTCAGGGGTCTAAGTCAGTAACCTCCCTCACTTCCCCTAAACCCTCTAAGCAGGTGACTCCACAACCCACTGCCATCGATTATGCAGATTAAGCAAAGAGACCCTTCCCCAACCTCCTCCAGCCCTCTGGCCTTCCCGGTCTCCCAGCCCTGGACTCCACCTCGCTGGGAACTAGAGCCAAGGTTTGGAGGCCCCCCAGCCTGGTACACTAATGCCAGCTGCCCTAGTCCCATCCAGCAGCCACCAGGGAATTTGAGAGTTGAGATCCTTGAATATTTCATCAGCACTTCAGCCTCCAGTTGAAGAAGCATGCAACTTACAGCTCATGGATAATTTATGACTCCTGCACAGAACCTGGAAGTGGTGAGGAGGAAGGGCAGGGAGAGTGGGGGCGGGTGAACCTTAGACCCGGCCGTTGATGATGGTGCCTGAGAAGCCAGCTCCACCCAGAGTATGTTTTGAGGGCAGGAGAAGAGCACCAAGGCCAGGGACATTTCCATTTTTGAGGATTTCAAGGTATTACCCAAAAAATGGGCTATCAAAATAATTATGTCTAAAAAAAAAAACTGGAAAGAGTTAGTCGCTCAGTTGTGTCAGATTCTATGCAAATCCATGGACTGTAGCTTGCCAGGCTCTTCAGTTCATGGAATTCTCCAGGCAAGAATACTGGAGTGGGTATCCACTCCCTTCTCCAGGGGATCTTCCCGACCAAGGGATGGAACCCACTGTAGGCAGATTCTTTACCATCTGAGCCACTAGGGAAACTCAAAACGTTAAAGTTATGTGATAAGCATTTCCTGACTTGATTTCTGTCTCTGTGTACACAACCTCATTTGGAGATAACAAAATTTTAATGAGATGTCCTTCATGGCTGTGAAGCCTCCAAAAAGCCCCCTGCCCCCCACATCAACCTGGGGCCAGGGAAAGATGACTGACTGAGCCTCACTTCTTCCCTGGTGGCTCAGATGGTAAAGCATCTGCCTGCAGGAGACCTGAGTTCGATCCCTGGGTTGGGAAGATCCCCTGGAGAAGGAAATGGCAACACACTCCAGTACTCTTGCCTGGGAAATCCCATGGGTGGAGGAGCCTGGTAGGCTACAATCCATGGGGTTGGAAAGAGTTGGACACAACTGAGTGACTTCACTTTCACTTTCACTCCTTCTTAGCCTCTTCCTATAGGAAAGCCACCAGGATTTAGTCAAATGCTCAAAAGAAAAGGAAGGAATTTCGAATGGTCACCACTTATCTTGCTCCAGGACTATAACATAGCACTCTTGTTAAAGGAGGGCTAAAAAAATGACTCAAAACAGAAGATGTCAAGTTCTCCTGGCCTCTTCTTTACCAAAGGACCTACCACAGTGAGTTCTGCAGATACAGAGGATCAGGTATACATGGCAGGAAGGGGTAAGCAAGCTATGTCCTCCTCTTACCTCAGTTTCTCCACCTGAATCATGGGCCTGAGTGGCGCTCCCACCCCAAAGGCTGTTTGGGGGTCAAATGAGATGCTATCCGGGTACCCCGGTGCCAGCTGGGACCCAAGCAGGTAGTGATTATGGGGTGATGTGTCCACAGTTTATATTCCTTATCCCCAAGCCATCTTGGAGTTTGATCATGCAGTCCTGGGAGCCCAATCTAGTCTACCTGGGCCTCAGTTTCCTCCATACAGGAAATAGGGGCCATCTGCTGGAGCCATGAAGGCCCCTGAGTGGAAAAGCTGCGTGGGGCTTGGACCCGTCATTCTTCGTCTGCATTCCAGGCAGAAGCTTTAACCTCTGAGCCACCGGGGAAGCCCCCAGGGAAACCCTGCTCTCACAGAGAAAGGGAACACTAGGGCGAGACTTCAAGAGCTATTTCTCAGACCTAAGCAGGGGATTTTTTCCATTGGAATTTACAAGAATTTGGGGGGATCCCATGGGACTCCCCCACTGCACCCCCACTGACCCTGGCCATCATTTCTCCAGATTCAAAAAGAGGCTGGTCTAACTGACCCGGAGCTTTCCTGGATAGCGCTAGTGGTAAAGAATCTGCCTGCAGGTTTGATCCCTGGGTCAGGAAGATCTCCTGGAGGAGGAAATGGCAATCCACTCCAATATTCTTGATTGGAAAATCCCAGGGATAGAGGAGCATAGGCTGCAGTCCAGGGGGTCACAGAGTTGGACATGACTGAGGGACTGAGCGCACACACACTCTAAGTGATCCCAGCAAGTCTGTGTGATGATCCCAGGCCCACTAACATTTGGTCCAGTCTAGGGAGCTGACCATGGGAGGTGGGACCCAGCTATGGAAACAGGCCCAAGAGTGAGGCTGGATGGTCTATTTCCTCCCCTTCCTCCCTTCTTCCCTACCCCTCTCTCCTTCCCTCTCTCCCTTCTGGAACTCTCTGCCTCCCTCCGCGGACAGCCTAAAGGGACAGAGAGACCAGAGCGTTCCTTCTCTAGCTCCCTTCTCTGAGCAACATGGATTTAGGGAGAAAAGTTTCAAACCCAGCTCAGTCACCCCTCTCCCAGGGGAATCCTGGGCAGGTTGCTTCTCACTCTTTGGCCTCGCCTATGACAGAAGGGAATCGCTTTCTATGTTGCAAGACTTTTTTTCCGCATGTTCTGCATCTTCATTGCTGTGCGGGCTTTCTCTAGTTGCAGTGCATTGCTCTTCACTGCCTGGAGTGCTGCAATTCATGGGGTCGCAAAGAGTCGGACACGACTAAGCGACTGAACTGAACTGAACTGAACTCTTCATGGCAGTGCTCGGCCTTCTCACTGTGTTGGCTTCCCTTGTTCCAGAGTACCAGCTCTAGGGCACAGGCTCAGTAGTTTTGGCACAGAGACTTGGTTGTTTTGTGGCACGGAAGATCTTCCTGGACCAGGAATTGAACCTGTGACTCGCAGCCAGATTCTTTACCACTGAGCCACCAGGGAAGCCCCTGCAAGACTGCTCTGAGGCTGTAAAGAACCTACCAAGTGCCAGGCACACAGTAGATATTCGATACATTGCAGCAGTGATTCTCTCTTCAGGATGGGGGCTTTCTGGGTCCGGGACACTTCTGTGGCATCTGAGTCTGGCCCTATTGCGTGAGGTCGTCATCCCCACTGCCCTTCTGGCCGCGTCTCTAACCTTATAGCCATTATGCTACACTTGGTAAGACGGCTGAGGTGCCCGGCTGGGGAGCTGGGGGCCGGGTAAGGAGAGGGCCAAGGGAGATAGAGACGTGGAGGCAAGGGCGAGGGCGTCTGGGCTGGGTGGGGTTGGAAGAATGAACTGCAGGGCCCCAGAGGGCCCACGCTAGGACTCACTGGAACTCGGTCTCACCGGTTTGGGAAGCTGGCTGGGCAATGGGGAGACGCTGGCATCAGAGAGAGGTGGGAGGGGCTGGTGGCTGCCCGGGATGGAGAAGCTGAGTAAGGCCCCCTGGAAGGGCAGGGCCTGGGCTAACGCAGGGATGGGGGTGAATGCTTCGAGAGGCGCGGCTTCCTGCTATGAGGGGACACACACACAACCCCTCATCCTCAGAGGCCACCTTTCGATGCACACGGACACACACATCAACACACTTTTTAAACTGCATTGCCCCCTCCCCCCTCCCAGTTCCCCGATCCTCTCACCCTGCTCTGTTTTGCCATCTCATTTATCTTAGCCAGATAACTCATTTGTATAACATTTATTGTTGATTACCTGTCTCCCCGAAAGGATGCAAGCTTCACGAAGGCAGGGTGCTTGGCTGGCTTTGCCCACTATTATATACGCCTAGCACCTACGGCGAATCCAGCATACAGTAGGTGCTCAACAAATACGTGATGAAGGGGAGAATAAACCCTCTCGAGCCATGGTCTCGAATGCGCGCACCTTCGGGGACGCATGCGCAAACCCCTTCAGTCGCCCCCC
>SJYV01054212.1:874596-884617 GCA_006410875.1 Neotragus pygmaeus
CACCTTCCCCCCAGGATGCAGCACCAGCTCCTCTCCGTCCTGGGAGCGCATCCCAAGGCCAGCCTGGCTGCTCAGGCAAGACGCTCTCTCCCCCTCCCCTTGGCTCGCCCCTCTCCGCAGTTCTCGACCTTCATCAAGGCTCAAGTCAGTGAGGGCAAAGGCCGCCTCCTGCCTGGCCAGGATCCTGAGAAAACCATAGGAGACATGTTCCAGAATCAGGATCGCAACCAGGATGGCAAGATCACCGCCGAGGAGCTCAAGCTGAAATCGGATGAAGACCAGGAGCGGGTCCATGAGGAACTCTGAAGGGCAGACGCTTGAGCCTGGATGCAAAGGCTCACGTCGAAGAGGACAGTGGGCAGTGGGGCTGGCTTCCCAACAGCCACCCTCCCCTCTGCCGGGATGAGGTCTGGAAGCATCTAGAGTGGTCGGAAGAGACAACTCTGGTCTTCCCACTGCCTGAGAGTGAAATCCACAGCACAGACCTCTGTTCGGTNGAGGACAGTGGGCAGTGGGGCTGGCTTCCCAACAGCCACCCTCCCCTCTGCCGGGATGAGGTCTGGAAGCATCTAGAGTGGTCGGAAGAGACAACTCTGGTCTTCCCACTGCCTGAGAGTGAAATCCACAGCACAGACCTCTGTTCGGTTTTTCTCTCCCAACCCCAATCCCCTTCCTTAAAAGTTTTGGAATTACAAAGCCACCGTGGGGATGGTACACTGTGGGGGTTGGCTGCCCCTCACTCAGTCCTCTCCTCCATGTCACCACTGAGCAAGACCAAACTCACTCATTTCCCCCAACTTCCCCTTTACCTGTATTTACCCTCACCATCTTCAACCCTTGCCTGCAGCCTGCATCCTCTGTCCTGGCATCTCCCCAAGAACATAAACCCCCAGCTTTCCTCCCTCAGCTCTGGCTGGTTCCTAGGGAAAGGGGGCAGTTCCAGGGGGGAAACCCTACCTCACCTTCTCCTGTCCCATCCCCGTGTGGTGGTGGCCGAAGTGCTCCCAGGGTGCTATACATCAGAGCTGGGCTTTCTGTCACCTTTCATCCCTAAAGAAGGTTGCCTTCTCCAGGGACCAAGGGCCAAGAAGAAAATGAAGGGTGGGGATGAGGAAATCTGCTCGGATGGATCTGAGAGCTACGGAACCCTTGGTTTAGGGCTGAAAGTTGGAAGAGGGGCTCACTGGGGACTGAGGAGTGACAGGGGGGTGGGCAAAGCTCTGCACACTCAAAGACTAAACTGGTTTCACACCCCCTTTCACCTTTGTGCAAATAAAACACTAAACCAGAGGTCTTGGCATGTGCTCTTTCTGGGGGAGGGGCCCTTCGACCCATGTGTCTAGAAGAAGGGGAGCTGAGCAGGCTGCCTCCATGGCCCTTTAGTTCAAGATGCTGTCCTGGGGTCTGTGCCTCCTGCCTCTCTCAGGCTCAGCCGGGCCTTCACAATGAGGGGTAAGTGTCCATAGAGGAAGGAGCCTGTGGACCAGGATCCTGGTCTCCTTACTGCCCCAGCTCAATGAAAAACAAGGTCCCTGAAGTCAAACAGGACGTACAAAACTCAGCGATTGAATTAAACCACACAGCTTGGATTCTCCTTTCACACAGATCAGTTCTCATACGATATTCCCCTCTCCCTCCTCCTGGCTGCCAGCTGTTCCCACCTACCTGATGCTTCTTCCTCTCGTCAGAATGGTAAATGAGTTCAAACCTCGTGTTTTTGTTTGTTTGTTTGTTTTTGGGCTGCTGTGGGTCTTAACTGTGACATGTGAACTCTTAGTTACAGCATGTGGTGGGACCTAGTTCCCTGACCAGGGATTGAACCTAGGCGCCCTGCACTGGGGACGCAGGGTCTTAGCCACTGGATAAAACCTCTCATGTTGAGGAAGGAGTCACGTCAGCCATCAGTCAGGCCATCTGTCCTCATCTGCTCAGCTGGACTCTGGCCAGTAAGGGAGATGACCCTAGCCATCTAAGGACGGGGTGAGGTGCATGGGAGAGAACATCACCAGCCTGGACTCACACCCTGAACTGCCCCCACAAAAACCACAAGCACTGAGTTTTCACCCAAGACCCTCCGAGAGAGAGAAGCTGCTCCCCATGGCTGCAGTGACTGATATCCCCTGGTCCCAGAGCATCCAGATAGCACTTCAAGGTTGACAGACCCAGGCTTAGGGCAACCACCCTCCAAGCCTGACAGGACAGGCTGACTAAGCCAGCGTGGAGGGAGTGTGATGCACAAGCAAAGGCAGGCCCTGTCAGAAATGCTACGAGCCCGCTCGAGCTCCCAGCTCTAGCCTTTGGGCAAAAGACTGGTCCTTCCTAAGTGGACCTGCACTCTGCAGGGTCGCCGTGAGGATGAAAGAGCACCTGTGGCTTCGGGGAGCATGTAGCCAGCTCTCAGTCAACACCCCCAGTACTTTCCTTTAAGAGCAGCAGATAAACACAACTTTCCAGCAGCTGGGCAGGTGGGTGAGGGAATGAAGTTGACTGCCCAGAGCATTGTCAGGTCCCCAGACTCAACTCCCTGGAAGTCATCTGTTTCAGTGGCCCCGGAGGAGGAGGGACAGGAGCCAGGGGAACCAGGGAAAACCCACACTCACACGGATCACTTTAGGAAATTCATAAAGATGAGGCTCTGCAGTGCCGGCCAGATGCAGCTGACCCCACAGAATCTCAAGTTTAACTTCTGCATGAGAATCAAATCAAACCATTTTAGGTCAGAAACATACCCTCCCAACCCTGCCTGCGCCCCTCCCCCGGCCCTCACAGACACACCTGGGTGTGCTAGCTATGCTCAGAGGGTCTCCTGGGCGAATTCAGTGGTTTTGAAACTGGTTTCCATGGTCTTGGAGATTCCAGCATCTTGGAGCCAAGAGGTACAGGCTCTGCTCCGCCCTGGACCCCCAAATCAGATCAGCTGTTTTTTCTTTTGTTTTTATTTTTGATCTGTTTCACATATTGGACTTTGACTTGTCTTAAGAACAGCTTCCCATGTTAAAAAATTCTGGAAAAAAAGATTCCCTGGACCAGCTGATTCCTAAAGTGCCAACACTGCCTAGGTCCGCAGTTCGCCTGGAATAGCTTTCACTGTCCTCCCTTCTGGCAGGGCTCCCTCGAGCCACTGGAGAACACAAAACCAAGGAGCAGGGGAGAGGAGGAGGGAGGGGTGTGAGCCAGCAGCTCCCGGGCACTGGCAGCCCGGAATGTTCTCTGGAGGACTCTGCACGTACGGGAGGAGCAGAGCTCAGAGCAGAGCGGCCTTCCGGGAAGGCCCCTCCTCACTGCAGCCGGCAGGTCCCGCCTGCGCTCAGGAGCCCTGCATCTCTGTCCAGTCACCCTGCTGCAGGATGTGCTGCAGCAGCCCATTGACCACGTCCAGCGTCTCGTCCCTCTCCAGCACGATGTCATATGAGTCCATGTAGCGCTCCCGCCGCTCCTCCACCTGCCCAGGGAGCAGAGAACAAGAGTCCCCCAGCGCCCTGCCCTCTGCCCAAACCACTGTTGCACACCAGGGGCAGGGGAGGAGGGCCTTCAAGCCGTGACTCCCCAAAAGGAGTTCAGGGTTACCGGGCCCTGTCCTTTGGAGGCACACATAGCCGTGGGTGCAGGCTGTCACAGTTAAACCCTGGGTCAGTGTCAAAAGGAAGGTCACAAGGATTACGAGAAAAAAAATCAGATGTTACCTCTAACCTATGAGAACTGAATTTTCAAGAGCCTTCCACACCTGCTGGCCGAGTCTGATGCCATACTGTGCCCCTCTATGACCCTGGTTTCATCCATTAACCTCTTGTTTGTTTCTACATTTTCCTTCTCTAAATTATAAACTCATATCTTGAATACCAACATCCCCCACCTCAATCATGCCCTTATAGGTTAAGATTTAGGACTGGTAATCAGCCCAACCACTTTCTAAACTATGTCACTTTGGGCAAGATACTTAATCCACCTGCCTCAGTTTCCACACTTGTAAAAAGGTAAAACAGTCACTACACCTCAAAGTATGACTATACAGATTAGCTGGTCTTATGTTCCTGGCACTAAGTGAGCACTCAGTAAGCGTGAGCTCTGATGATGTGCTCTGACCTCCAGATCATCCCCTGTGCTGTGCACACAGCTCTGACCACTGGGTACCTCTTGTTTCCTAGGAGACTATGGCTTGTGTCAGACCTCTGGGCCTCTAATACTTCACACAGCGTGCATTCCATAACAGGAATGAAGGAGCCAGCCATGAAGAGCCAAGGTTTCATACCTACCTTGTCATTTAGGAAGCCAATCTTAAGAATATTCTCCACGCCAGGAACCCCATCAGCCATAGTGAGGTCCCCCATGGAGTCTCCCAGCAGGAGGATGTTGGTTTTGCCCTGAAGCTGCTGGAAGTAATCGGAGTTCTCGCACACAGAGCTGTTCTTGTTGTAGGTGTGGATGAGCTGGCCCTTGAATCCCTTTAGGAAGCCCTAAGTAGTCAAGACGAGAGACAGACAGAAGGGCTACAGGGACCCATCGAGGGCCAGTTTTCCAGTCTGCCATGGAAGAAGCAGAATCCTGAAAGCCACAGGTAATGCCAACACTTCACTGCGGTCCAAACTAGAGGTCAGCAAGCTAGGGCTCGTGGGCCAGATTTGGACTATTTTTGTAAATTAAGTTCTGTGTGTGTTAGCTGTTCAGTCGAATCTGATTCTCTATGACCCCATGGACTATAGCCTGCCAGGCTCCTCTGTCCACGGAGTTCTCTAGGCAAGAATGCTGGAGTAGGTTGCCATTTCCTTCTCCAAGTTCTACTGGAACTTAATGTATAGGCCCATTTGTTTACATCTTCTCAATGGCTGCTTTTTTGGGTG
Source organism: Neotragus pygmaeus (assembly GCA_006410875.1). Lineage (NCBI taxonomy): Eukaryota > Metazoa > Chordata > Mammalia > Artiodactyla > Bovidae > Neotragus > Neotragus pygmaeus. Next base: position 879,435 of record SJYV01054212.1, read on the forward strand.
ACAGAATAGTTGTGAATGATCCTAGTAAAATATTTACTATCTGTTCTTTTATAGGAAAAGTTTTTTTGTTTGGTTGGGTTCTTTTTGGCCATGCCACAGAGCTTAGGAGATCTTAGTTCCCCAACTGGCGACTGAACCCAGGCCTCAGAAGTGGAAGCACTGGGTCTTAACCCCAGGACGACCAGGGAATTCCAAAAAATGTTTCCAGCCCCTGGTTTAAACTAACAGAGGCCATCAAACATTGTAGGTTACCTGTTCTGGGGGAAGCAATAAGCTGGGATACAAGCACCGCCCGGGCTACATGTGTGCTAACCTCAGCTGTGGGCAACACCCTAACCACAAGTCAAAGGGACGAACATTCCAGCCTTGGTCTTAAGGGGAAGAAATCAGAACATCTGGCTCAAGCAAAACAAATCCAAGTCCAAGCCCCTGAGTACCTAGGTTGGCGCATGACCCATGACAGTGACACAGGGCCTCGCTGAGCCCTAAACTAGGTCCTCCCCGGCAGAGAGACCACCGTCAGCCAGACCCCCAAGAATGGGTCTTTCAAAAGCAACTGTCTCTAGCCGCGTTAATCAATAAATAGCTGCCAAGGGCAACGAAGCCAGCATGCCTTCCCCTCCCTCCTCCTGCCCCCCATCCCAGTTAACAGTCAGGGTCAAGCACACTGGCTGGCAGTCCCCATCCTTCTTCCAGCCCCAGCCCTAATGAGATGCAGCTCACATCTTCATCAAACTCCATGTAGTTAGACACGATGTGGATGTTGGGGTGGAACACTTTCCTCTGCCGTATCATCTCTTCCAGGACATCCCCAATGCCCGCAGAAAAGATGAAAAGGGGAATGTTGTTCTGCGAGAGGGTGTTGAAGAATGTCTTGTATCCATCCCTGAAACCAGATGAATGGTTCTGAAAGTGCACTGCCTCTGCTACTGCCCTTTATTTTCTATTTGGGTTACATCTTTAAAAATTTTCTTTAAACTTCTTTTTTTCCCTTGGGCTGCACTGCTCTGTATGCGAGATCTTAGTTCCCTGACCAGGGACTGAACCTGTGCTCCTGCATGGAGAGCTTGGAGTCTTATCCACTGGACTACCAGTTAAGTCCCTCTAAAACATTTTAAATTGAGGTATAAAATACATAGAATAAATCATTAAAGTGCACTCATCGTTAAGTGTTCAGCTCAATTAATATTTATAACATGTGTACATGCCTGTGATACCTACCCAGTTTATGCCACCGCCCCCATTTTGACTTCACATCACCATTGATTTGCTTTTTGTGTCCCTGAACTTCCTATAAATCATATAAATACATTTGTTTGTTTGATTCTACATGATTTTGCCTGAGCAAAATACAACCAGGTGGCTCTCCTAGGGTGGCTTCAGTAGAGAGCACCCCCAACCTACCCGTGCACAATCCTTGAGGGAAGGCACCCGTGCTGACTCTTCCCTATACGTGCCCCCATCCCTCCTCTGGTAAAGAACGCTCCAGCAGAGAGAGCTGAGCTCTGAAGGCCACCGATGATCAAGGGTCCCAGGCCGGCCAACTCCCATGTCTGGATAAAGAACACCAGTTACCATGGGGATCCCATAAATCTTTTTAACCCCTGGGAAAAATTACCGAGACACTGTTCTAGAAGATGGAGCATCTTCACCACATCCATTACCACCAGTGTGTCCTTGGACACGCCCAAGGATAGAAAACTCTCTGGCTGAGTCCAGAGAGGAAAAGCAAGACCTTCTCCTCATGCAGCCACTCATTGTGCTAGGTCCCTTCTGACTCTTAGAGCAACTAACTCCTCTTCAACTCCCTTCTAGCCTCTCTTTGTGAGTAAACCCATTCCAGTCTGGCAGAAGCATTTTCCGGAGCAGCCAGCTCACCTGAGCATTGCGTTGGACTCTCTTACCACCTGGGCTATCTGAAACTTCTGAATCTTCTGTTGACACAGGAGGTCATGTGCTTTGGTCCACCTGGAGAGAGACACCCCACAAAACCCTAAACTCAAACCACTAAATAAAATACCCTTTTCCCATCGCAGGCATGGATCCCCTTTGGAAGTACTGGCAGTGGAGGCCTCATCATTTTCCTCAGAGCCACTGCCTGCAGGACCCTGGTTGTCCCTAAAGGTGGGAGGTAAGACAGCACCACCACAGACCACAGCTGGGTGAGTTGCTGCTGATGCCAAAGTTCTTCTGAACCCTTTCTCTGGGGCTCTGTCCAGTGATACTGGTTTCTCTGAGGTGGGTTATTGCCCCCAAGCACTGATTTCCCCTAACTAAACGGTTTCTAGTTTACTCCAAGGACTCTCGGTGAGCCCCCTACTTCATCCAGCAGCAGCCATGAGTGACCTGTCTGTGTCTGGACAATCTGTTCTAATAGCTGGGAGTGTGGCATTCAGTAAGGTAAGGGAGCCTGCATCTGATTTCAAAGCCAGACCAAGCCATCATTCACCACTACTGGCACGTACCATTCTACCATGTGGGGTAACTTCTCTTTGATGGTCCGGTGTGGGTCAATCTCAATTGGGTAATAATGGTGAAGAAGTGCTTTGAGCTGTGACATCCAAAATGAAGAGAAAAGTCATCAGTCTACATCAAGTTTTCCCCAGCAGAGTCCTACAGTCCCACATGAGAAAAAAAGTCACCAGTCACCTAGAAGATGCAGTTCATATAAGGGAGTCACAGGAGCTTCAGAGCTGGCCATTCTTCAGCATTCCAGCCCCCCACCCCCACCCCCCTGATTCAATGGACCTGAATTTGAGAAAACTACAGGAGATAGTGAAGGACAGGAAAACCGGACATGCTGCAGTCCATGAGATCACAAGGAGTCAGACACAACTTAGCAACTGAACAACAACAACAACAAATAATATCATAGGAAGCATAATTCCTGGGTCATATAAAATGAGAGTTCTTCAGACACAAAAGGTATATACACATAATTTCAATAATACAGGCAAAATTAGTGCATGCTATTAGAAGTCAAGACAATCATTATTAGCCTGGTTGGTGGATGAGAATAAACTCATATCACAGATGGTCATCAGAGTTGCCTTAGTTGGAGGGAAAACTGCAGGAAGATGTGAAGGGAAGGGCCTTAATTCTCCCTATGCTACTAAGGATGGTTTATTCTCTGTGTGTGTGTGNGTGAGGTCTAGGCATCACCAACACAAAGAGGTTTTGTAACGAGGTAACATCTAGAATTTTGTTGCCCTTGTTGTTGTTATAAATTAGCTCAGGCATCAGCACTTAATCAGTAAGAACTGAGTTAATGCTGTATTTCCTAAAACATGATATGCTTTCTCAGGTAGTAGGCAAGATAACTTAGGGGCAGGGAAGCACATGGATAAAAACACATTTCATTTTAGTGGTTTGGGACTCATTTTAATACTATGTCAGAAAAAGAAAGAAAACAAACACATCAAACTACTGCTTTCACAAAGATTCTTTTGCAAGTTTAATAGTAGTCATAGTGTTAGTTGCCCAGTTGTGTCCAACTATTGGTAACTCCACGGACTGTTGCCTGCCAGGCTCCTCTGTCCACGGAATTCTCCAGGCAAGAATGCTGGAGTGGGTAGCCATTCCCAGGGGCATCTTCCTGACCCAGGGATCAAACTCGGGTTTCCTGCATTGCAGGCAGATTCTTAACTGTCTGAGTCACTAGGGAAGCCCAATTGCCCTGCTTTTAAAGATTTAAGTGCTATGAGTTGCACTTAAATCTTAAAAGCAGGGCAATTTAGATAGATCTGGAAAAAACATGAACAGAATACTGCAACATGTTCAGGGATAACCACTGCGCTGCCAGCATCAGGTGGACAACCTCACCGGGAGCATCTCCATGGGCCTCCTCTGGCTAAGGTCACCTTCCACGTGCCTGGACCCCTCCAGACTCCAGGGAAGCTGCTTCAGGGATCACGTGTCACATGGTTCAGTCAGTAACAGTGCCCAATAAAAATGGGAATGGACAGAGCGAAGAATTTTAATTTTAATATGTGCATGGTCTCAGAATATTATGAGATCAATGGAGTCCCTGACCATCAGTCCAAAAGAGGGTTAAATTCAAAGACAGGAAGCCCCTAAAATGTATTAAAGATTCTTAATTATTTGAATGTGAGAACATTCTTCTGAAAGTAAAACAGAATTCAACGGAATATAAATTTTTAAAAATAAAAAAAAATTTCTTTACATAAAGTTTGCTTTACGAATTTCCTCAGAAAAACATCAACACCAGAAATCCTAGTTCTCTCTAGCTTCTTTATCCTAGGGAGGACACCCAAACCTTTTGTTTTATTTGTGAATGAAGCTCTCTGGAAGTTGCTATGATGGGGGATATGAGGGACCAAAAAGAGTGACTTCCCAAAGGTGATCAGTGGTAGAGCCAGACTCTACCTTAAGTTACAAATGCCATCTCCAGAGACACAGGTGTAGAAATAGAAAGGCTATCTATCATTCACTGCCCATCCTAATCATCAGTAATCATGCAGAGTACTGGAAGAGCTGACCAACCATGGCCGGCCAACACACTGCTTTGTACACAATTGGGTGAACTTCATAATCAAGTGGAACTAAATGATACAGTTACTTAGAAGAAAGAGCTCAGCAGAGAAACGAGCAGTTAGCACAGCTCTGCTCCGGCAAAGAAGACATTGATGGGAAGAATGTGGAACAAAGTAAAATGAACTCCAAGGCTACAGGGATCACCTTATATTATCTGTATGCATCTTATGGAAATGGGGAGTTTCATACATAGACATTAATTCAGAAGTCTTTCTTGGTAACTGCTAACGCACCAAGAAAATTTATACTATCAAGGAAACAGCATAATACAGTTAAGAAGAGTTTGGGAACAGAATCAGATCTATGGGAAAACCAAGCTCTGCACCTTGTCATGTGACCTTGGGTTAAGTTGTTCAAACCTCTCCAAGTCTCTGTTTCCCCATCTGTTAAATGGAGGCAATAAAACATCTCCTGTAAGTTCTATAGCTAGCAATAAGCATATTCCAACCATCCATTATCACATGTCTGGCCAATAAGGAAAAGCTGTCTCAGTGTATACAACTAAGTCCATCTGGGAATTCCTTGGTGGCCCAGTGGTTAGGACTCCTCCCTTTCATTGTCAAGGGCCCTGTTCAATCCCTGGTCAGGGACCCCTATGATCACACACACACACACACACACACACACAC
>SJYV01054212.1:884873-929487 GCA_006410875.1 Neotragus pygmaeus
CTGTCAAAGCCCTGGGCTTCTGTAGACTGGCTTCTTTGTTTTCTAAAGAAGCCCAACCAGGGCCAGAGCCTCTCTGGTTTTCAACTGAATTTCAACTAGCTGTTGGTGGGTCAGGTGCTTTTTTTCTTTGATTTGCACCCACACCAACCTTTGGGACAGTTGGACCCCTGTACTGGATTTCCTACTTAAACCTAGGTGTGACAGTGTCACCTCAGCCTTAAGCCCCTGAGACTGTTTCAGGCAGGGTGATAAATTAACAAGGATAGAGAAGGGTGTGCAGGGGGGTGAAGGGAAAGAACCCAGGAAATATTTATCAGGAGAAAAAGGAAGTTTGAGCCAAAAGTGTTGTAATCAGGAAGGTAAAGAGCTATCTTGCTTATGAGCTGAAAATATTTGAGTGCTCAGTTCCAATGAAGATACGGTAAGTGTGTCCCACCTAAACATTCTCATTCGTGTAAACCCAGAGCAAGGTATACAAAAAGGTCGAAGAGCGCATATTTTAAGTGGACTTTTGCAGGCCACACAGTCTTTGTCACAACTACTCCACTCTGCTTTCAGTGCGATAGCAGCCATGTTTTGATGTTGTTCAGTCGCCCAGTTGTGTCTGACTCTTCATGACCCCATGAACTGCAGCACGCCAGGCCTCCCTGTCCCTCACCATCTCCCAGAGTATGCCCCAGTTCACATGCATTGTATCGGTGACGTCATACAGCCGTCTCATCCTCTGATGCCCTCTTCTCCTTCTGCCCTCAATCTTTCCCAGAATCAGGGTCTTTTCCAATGAGTCAGCTGTTTGCATCAGGTGACCAACATAGTGGAGCTTCAGCTTCAGCATCAGTCCTTCCAATGAATATTCAGGGTTGATTTCCTTTAAGATTGACTTGCTGTCCAAGGGGCTCTCAAGAGTCTTCTCCAGCACCACAGTTCGAAGACAACAATTCTTCGGTGCTCTGCCTTCTTTATGGTCCAGCTCTCACAACCATACATGATTACTGGAAAGACCATAGCCGTGGCTATACAGACCTTTGTTGGCAAAGCAATGTCTTTGCCTTTCAACACACTGTCTGAGTTCGTCACAGCTTTCCTGCCAAGAAGCAATTGTCTTCTAATTTCATGGCTGCAGTCACCGTACACAGTGATTTTAGAGCCCAAGAAGAGGAAATCTATCACTTCCACCGTTTCCCCTTCTATTTGCCATGAAGTGATGGGGCAGGATCCCATAATCTTAGTTTTTTTAATATTTAGTTTTAAGCCAGCTTTTTTTACTCTCCTCCTTTACCCTCATCAAGAGGTTCTTTAGGTCCTTTTCACTTTCTGCCATTAGAGTGTTATCATCCACATATCTGAAGTTGTTGATGTTTCTCCTGCCAATCTTGATTCCAGCTTGTAACTCATCCAGCCTAACATTTCTCAAAAAGTGCTCAGCATGTAAGTTAAATTAACAGAGTAACAGCAAACAGCTTTATCATATTCCTTCCTCAATCCTGAACCAGTCAGTTGTTCCACACAGGGTTCTAACTGTTGCTTCTTGACCCACATACAGGTTTCTCAGGGGACAGGTACGATGGTCTGGTATCCCCATCTCTTTGAGAGTTTTCTACAGTTTGTTATGATCCACACAGTCAAAGGCTTTAGTGTGTGGTCGATGAAACAGAGGTAGATGTTTTCCTGGAATTCCTTTGCTTTTTCTGTGATCCAATGAATGTTGGCAATATGATTTCTGGTTCCTCTGCCTCTTCTAAACCCAACTTGAACATCTGAAAGTTCTCAGGTCACGTAATGCTGAAATCTAGCACGTAGGATTTTGAGCATAACCTTACTAGAATGAGAGATGAGTGCAATTGTCTGGTCGTTTGAACATTCTTTAGTACTGCCCTTCTTGGGAATTCGGATGAGGATTGACCTTTTCCAGTGCTGTGGCCATTAGTGGGTTTTCCAGATTTGCTGATATATTGAGTGAAGCACTTTGATAGCATCATCTTTTAGGATTTTTAAATAGCTCTACTGGAATTCCATCACATTGACTAGCTTTATTTATTTATTTTTAATAGTTTATATTTTTGACTTTGCTGGGTGTTCATTGCCGCGCATGGGCTTTCTCTAGTTGTGGAAAGAGATGTGTATAAGAGACAGGTGCGTGCAGACCCTGCTTGAGAGCCCCGTGTTGAAGACGGGGAGGGTCCCAACAGGTGGAGGGTACGTGGGTGCCATTCCTTGTAGAGCAAAAACCCTGACCAGAGTGGTCATTTCCAGGCTTAGAGTTTGCATGATCAAAACGCCGCAGGAAGGGAACAGATGTGAAGGAGACGTAAGTGAGTTCTGTTGAACAGCCAGAAGGTGCTTCCTTCTCTGGACTCGCTCCTCATCACAGAAGATAGGTGACTCATGGCCAGAGGGCAGGAAGGCCCTGGACAGGTGGACCAGAATGAAAGCTCATCAGCTTTACTTCTTCCTCCTGCCTTCTCTGACTTAGCGTCCCAGAACTCTGTCTGAGAGTCAAGGGCCGGGCCGTAGAAGGTAGATGGATGCTACAGGGATGCCCAGCTGAATACCTGAAGTAGGCCATGGGTGTTAGAGTGAAACAGAAGTCTGATACGATGGTGGTGGTGGTCACGGGGCCCTGTGCTTCTGGTTGCAGAAGGTGTGGGGTGGCCTTCAACCTGAGTGGTGCCTTGAGGGAGGGGAGAAGGAAGAAGGACAAGGACAGGAGAGAGTTCCAGAACCTGAGAACACAATCGGAGAGTGACCTCACTGCAGCCCCAGGATTCTGGAACTTGGGCTGCCTGATGGGCCCTATATGAAAGATGTAGTAGGGAAAAGGAGCGACAGCTGGCTAAAGGGGCCCCCCCCACAATCCTCCCCGACACCCTAGGAGAGCAGCCTCTCTCCGCTGACCCCAGGGTGCCATGGAGATGGAGAGCGCGGCGGCCTCCACACGGTTCCACCAGCCTCACATGGAGAGGAAGATGAGTGCGATGACCTGTGAGATCTTCAATGAGCTTAGGCTGGAGGGCAAGCTCTGCGACGTGGTCATCAAGGTCAATGGCTTTGAGTTCAATGCCCACAAGAACATCCTCTGTAGCTGCAGTTCCTACTTTAGGTATAACAGGGTGGCTGAACTAGGCCGAAGGGGGAACTGGGCTCATTCTGAGACATTTTGGTTCATTTCATGTTTCCCACCCCACGATCTTAAGTTTAGGGACCCTGTCAAAGCCCTGGGCTTCTGTAGACTGGCTTCTTTGTTTTCTAAAGAAGCCCAACCAGGGCCAGAGCCTCTCTGGTTTTCAACTGAATTTCAACTAGCTGTTGGTGGGTCAGGTGCTTTTTTTCTTTGATTTGCACCCACACCAACCTTTGGGACAGTTGGACCCCTGTACTGGATTTCCTACTTAAACCTAGGTGTGACAGTGTCACCTCAGCCTTAAGCCCCTGAGACTGTTTCAGGCAGGGTGATAAATTAACAAGGATAGAGAAGGGTGTGCAGGGGGGTGAAGGGAAAGAACCCAGGAAATATTTATCAGGAGAAAAAGGAAGTTTGAGCCAAAAGTGTTGTAATCAGGAAGGTAAAGAGCTATCTTGCTTATGAGCTGAAAATATTTGAGTGCTCAGTTCCAATGAAGATACGGTAAGTGTGTCCCACCTAAACATTCTCATTCGTGTAAACCCAGAGCAAGGTATACAAAAAGGTCGAAGAGCGCATATTTTAAGTGGACTTTTGCAGGCCACACAGTCTTTGTCACAACTACTCCACTCTGCTTTCAGTGCGATAGCAGCCATGTTTTGATGTTGTTCAGTCGCCCAGTTGTGTCTGACTCTTCATGACCCCATGAACTGCAGCACGCCAGGCCTCCCTGTCCCTCACCATCTCCCAGAGTATGCCCCAGTTCACATGCATTGTATCGGTGACGTCATACAGCCGTCTCATCCTCTGATGCCCTCTTCTCCTTCTGCCCTCAATCTTTCCCAGAATCAGGGTCTTTTCCAATGAGTCAGCTGTTTGCATCAGGTGACCAACATAGTGGAGCTTCAGCTTCAGCATCAGTCCTTCCAATGAATATTCAGGGTTGATTTCCTTTAAGATTGACTTGCTGTCCAAGGGGCTCTCAAGAGTCTTCTCCAGCACCACAGTTCGAAGACAACAATTCTTCGGTGCTCTGCCTTCTTTATGGTCCAGCTCTCACAACCATACATGATTACTGGAAAGACCATAGCCGTGGCTATACAGACCTTTGTTGGCAAAGCAATGTCTTTGCTTTCAACACACTGTCTGAGTTCGTCACAGCTTTCCTGCCAAGAAGCAATTGTCTTCTAATTTCATGGCTGCAGTCACCGTACACAGTGATTTTAGAGCCCAAGAAGAGGAAATCTATCACTTCCACCGTTTCCCCTTCTATTTGCCATGAAGTGATGGGGCAGGATCCCATAATCTTAGTTTTTTTAATATTTAGTTTTAAGCCAGCTTTTTTTACTCTCCTCCTTTACCCTCATCAAGAGGTTCTTTAGGTCCTTTTCACTTTCTGCCATTAGAGTGTTATCATCCACATATCTGAAGTTGTTGATGTTTCTCCTGCCAATCTTGATTCCAGCTTGTAACTCATCCAGCCTAACATTTCTCAAAAAGTGCTCAGCATGTAAGTTAAATTAACAGAGTAACAGCAAACAGCTTTATCATATTCCTTCCTCAATCCTGAACCAGTCAGTTGTTCCACACAGGGTTCTAACTGTTGCTTCTTGACCCACATACAGGTTTCTCAGGGGATAGGTACGATGGTCTGGTATCCCCATCTCTTTGAGAGTTTTCTACAGTTTGTTATGATCCACACAGTCAAAGGCTTTAGTGTGTGGTCGATGAAACAGAGGTAGATGTTTTCCTGGAATTCCTTTGCTTTTTCTGTGATCCAATGAATGTTGGCAATATGATTTCTGGTTCCTCTGCCTCTTCTAAACCCAACTTGAACATCTGAAAGTTCTCAGGTCACGTAATGCTGAAATCTAGCACGTAGGATTTTGAGCATAACCTTACTAGAATGAGAGATGAGTGCAATTGTCTGGTCGTTTGAACATTCTTTAGTACTGCCCTTCTTGGGAATTCGGATGAGGATTGACCTTTTCCAGTGCTGTGGCCATTAGTGGGTTTTCCAGATTTGCTGATATATTGAGTGAAGCACTTTGATAGCATCATCTTTTAGGATTTTTAAATAGCTCTACTGGAATTCCATCACATTGACTAGCTTTATTTATTTATTTTTAATAGTTTATATTTTTGACTTTGCTGGGTGTTCATTGCCGCGCATGGGCTTTCTCTAGTTGTGGAAAGTAGGGGCTACTCTCTAGTTGCAGTTCACAAGCTTCTCATTGCAAAGCTCAGGCTCCATGGCTATAACACACAGGCTTAATTAATTAATTACTCTGCGATCTGTGGAATCTTCCCGGACCAGTGATTGAACCTGTGTCTCCTGCATTGGCAAGCAGATTCTCAACCTCTGGACCACCAGGGAAGTCCCACTAGCTTTACTGACAGCAGTGCTTTCTAAGGCCCACTTGACTTCACACTCCAGAAGGTCTGACTCTGGAAACCTATCTGTGGTAAAGGGATTTGCATACTCAATGAAGCTATGAGCCATGCCATGTAGGGCCGCCCGAGACAGATGGGTCACAGTGGAGAGTTCTGACTAAACAAGGGAATGGCAAACCACCTCAGTATACTTGCCATGGGAACCCCACGAAATGTAGAAAAAGACAAAAAGATATGACACTGAAAGGTGAGTCCGCAGATCAGAAGGAATCCAGTATGCTACTGGGAAGAGTGAAGGACAACTGCTAATAGCCCCAGAAAGAATGAAGCAGCTGGGCCAAAGCGGAAATGACGCTTGGTTATGGATGTGTTTGGTGATGAAAGTAAAATTCAGTGCTGCAAAGAACAGTATTGCATAGGAACCTGGAATGTTAGGTCTGTAAACCAAGGTAAATTGGACATGGTCAAGCAGGTGATGGTAAGAATAAACATCGATATTTTAGGAATCAGTGGACTAAAATATACAGAAATGGGCGAATTTAATTTCAGTTCAATTCAGTAGCTCAGTCATGTCCAACTCTTTGTGACCCCCCAGACTTTAGCATGCCAGGTTTCCCTGTCTATCACCAGCTCCCAAAGCTTGCTCATACTCATGTCCATCACGTTAGTGATGCCATCCAGCCATCTCATCCTCTGTCTTCCCCTTCTCCTCCTGCCTTCAGTCTTTCCCAGTGTCAGGGTCTTTTCCAATAAATCAGTTCTTTGTATCAGGTGGCCAAAGTATTGGAGTTTCAGCTTCAGCATTAGTCCTTCCAATGAACATTCAGGACTTCCTTGAGGATTGACTAGTTTGATTTCCTTGGTGACCAAGTCATTCTCAAGAGTCTTCTCCAACATCACAATCCAAAAGCATCAATTCTTTGGAGCTCAGCTTTCTTTATAGTCCAACTCTCACATCCATACATGACTACTGGAAAAACCATAGCTTTGAATAGATGGACCATTGTCGGCAAAATAATGTCTCTGCTTTTTAATATGCTTTCAGAATCAGACACGACTGAAGCAACTTAGCAGCAGCAGCAGTTAGGTGGTCAAAGCTTTTCTTCCAAGGAGCAAACATCTTAATTTCATGGCTGCAAGTCACCATTTGCAGTGATTTTGGAGCCCAAGAAAATAAAGTCTGTCACTGTTTCCACTGTTTCCCCATCTATTTGCCATGAAGTGATGGGACCAGATGCCATGATCTTAGTTTTTTGAATGTTGAGTTTAAGCCAGGTTTTTCACTCTCCTCTTTCACCTTCATCAAGAGGCTCTTTAGTTCTTCTTTGCTTTCTGCTATAAGGGTGGTGTCATCCACGTATCTCAGGTTATTGATATTTCTCCTGGCAATCTTGATTCCAGCTTGTGCTTCATCCAGCTCGGCATTTCACATAATGTACTCTGCATATAAGTTAAATAAGCAGGGTATCCTTAACGTACTCCTTTCCCAATATGGAACCAGTCCATTGTTTCACGTCCAGTTCTAACTGTTGCTTTTTGACCTGCATACAGATTTCTCAGGAGGCAGGTAAGGTGGTCTGGTATTCCCATCTCTTGAAGAATTTGCCACAGTTTGTTGTGATCCATGCAGTCAAAGGCTTTGGCGTAGTCAATAAAGCAGAAGTAGATGTTTTTCTGGAACTCTCTTGCTTTTTCAATGATCCAACATATTGGCAATTTGGTCTCTGCTTCTTCTGCCTTTTCTAAATACAGCTTGAACATCTGGAAGTTCTCGGTTCACATACTGTTGAAGCCTGGCTTGGAGAATTTTGAGCATTACTTTTTTTTTTTTTAATGGCTGCACTGGGTCTTTATTGCTTTGTGAGGGCTTTCTCTAGCTGCAGCGAGAGGGGATGGGTGGTGGACAGGCTTCAGCAGTTGTAGCATGCAGGCTCAGTTGTTGTGGCAAAGGGGCTTAACTGCTCCATGGCATGTGGGATCTTCCCAGACTAGGGGATTGAACCCATGTCTCCTGCACTGGAAGGTGGATTCTTAACCACTGTGCCACCAGGGAAGTCCCTGAGCATTACTTTACTAGCATGCTGCTAAGTTGCTAAGTTGCTTCAGTCGTGTCCGACTCTGTGCGACCCCACAGACGGCAGCCCACCAGGCTCCCCCATCCCTGGTATTCTCCAGGCAAGAACACTGGAGNTTGCATTTTTGCATTTCTTTTTCTTGGAGATGGTCTTGATCACTGCCTCCTGTACAATGTCACCAACCTCCGTCCACAGTTCTTCAGGTACTCTATCAGATCTAATCCCTTGAATTTGCTTGTCACTTCCACTGTATAATCATAAGGGATTTGATTTAGGTCACACCTGAATGGCTTAGTGGTTTTCCTTACTTTCCTCAATTTAAGTCTGAATTTTGCAATAAGGTGTTCATGATCTGAGCCACAGTCAGCTCCCAGTCTTGTTTTTGCTGATTGTATAGAGCCTCTCCATCTTTGGCTGCAAAGAATATAATCAATCTGATTTTGGTATTTACCAACTAGTGATGTTCATGTGCAGGGTCTTCTCTTGTATTGTTGGAAGAGGGCGTTTGCTATGATCAGTGCATTCTCTTGGCAAAACTCTGTTAGCTTTTGCCCTGCTTCATTCTGTACTCCAAGGCCAAATTTTCCTGTTACTCCAGGTATCTCTTTACTTGCTACTTTTGCATTCCAGTCCCGTATGATGAAAAGGAGATCTTTTTTTGGTATTTGTTATAGAAGGTCTTTTAGGTATTCATAGAACCATTCAACTTCACCTTCTTCAGCATTAGTCGTTGGGGCATAGACTTGGATTACTGTGATAATGAATGGTTTGCCTTGAAAACGAACAGAGATCATTCTGTAATTTTTGAGACTGCACCCAAGTACTGCATTTCAGACTCTTGTTGACTATGAGGGCTACTCTATTTCTCCTAAGGGATTCTTGCCCGCAACAGTAGATATAATGGTCATCTAAATTAAATTTGCCCATTCCAGTCCATTTTAGTTTACTGATTCCTAAAATGTCAATGTTCACTCTTGCCATCTCCTGTTTGACCACTTATAATTTATCTTGATTCATGGACCTAACATTTCAGGTTCCTATGCAATATTGTCCTTTACAGCATCAGACCTTACTTCCATCAGTAGTCATTTAATTTAGTTGGACCATTATATCTAGTACTGCAGGCAAGAATCCAATAGAATAAATGGAGTAGCCCTCATAGTCAGCAAAAGAGTGTGAAATGCAGTACTTGGATGTTACGTCAAAAATGACAGAATGATCTCGGTTCATTTCCAAGGCAAACCATTTCAACATCACAGTAATTCAAGTCTATGCCCCAACCACCGATGCCAAAGACGCTGAAGTTGATCACTTCTGTGAAGGCATAGAAGACTTCCTAGAACTAACACCAAAAAAAGATGTTCCATTCATCCCTGGGGATGGGAATGCAAAAGTAGGAATTCAAGAAAACCTTACAGGCAAGTAACAGGCAAGTTTGACCTTGGAATACAAAATGAAGCAAGGCAAAGGCTAACAGAATTCTGCCAAGAGAATGCACTGGTCATAGCAAACACCCTTTTCCAACAACACAAGAGACGACCTTACACATGGACATCACCAAATGGTCAATACTGAAATCAAATTGATTACACTCTTTGTAGTCAAAGACAGAGAAGCTGTATACAGTCAGCAAAAACAAGACTTGGAACTGACTGTCGCTCAGACTATCAGCTTCTCGTAACAAAATTCAGGCTTAAACTAAAAGCAGGGAAAACCACTAGGCCAGCCAGGTACGACTTGAATCAAATCCCCTATGAATATGCATTGGAGGTGATGAATAGATTCAAGGGATTAGATCTAGCAAACAGTGTGCCTGAAGAAGTATGGACAGAGGTATGTAATATTGTACAGGAGGCAGCAAACAAAACCATCCCAAAGAAAAGCAAGAAGGCAAAGTGGTTACCTCCTCAGGTAAGAAGAGAAGTGAAAAAGCAAGAGAGGAAGGGAAAGGTACACCCAACTAAACGCAGTTTCAGAATAGCAAGGACAGACAAGAAGGCCTTCTTCAATGAACAGTGCAAAGATATAAAGGAAAACAACAGAAGGGGGAAGACTAGAGATCTCTTTAGGAAAATTGGAAATACCAAGGGAACATTTCCCCCAAAGATGGGCACAAGAAAGGATAGAGACAGTAGAGACCTAGTAGAAGCAGAAGAGATCAAGAAGAAATGGAAAATAGCCATGGACAATTCTAACTGAGAGGACATGGCTGTGTTCCAATAAAATTATTATCAAAATTTGAATTTATTAAAATTTCCAGGTGCCACAATATCTTTCCCAATTTAAAAATGTAAAAAAATTCTTAACTCTTGGGCAGGACAAAAATAGAGGAATTGGGTTGAATTTGGCCCAGAGGTTATAGGTTTGCAGACTTCTTTGATAGAGAATTTGATCTCTGAGCCCATATTTCCTTAAACTTCCTAGAAAAAGGATGCAAAAATATATTAGGGCAGGGACGTCTGCAACACCTAGAAAAGTACCTAGCTATTTAGAAAGGACCCAATAAATAATTGTGGAATAGGAGTCATTTATTCATTCAATAATTTCTTGTTGAGTGCCTATTTTGTGACAGTATAAAAAAAAAAACACATAAATAGTCCTGTTCTCACTAAGTTTACCTTCAAATGGGGGAATAGGCATTTAATAAAATATATATCTGAACATAATTGCTAGGGAAAAAGAAGATGGGTGTGGTTATTTTAAATAGGATTACCATTTTGCTGAGAAAGTAACATTTGAGGAAAGACTTCCACGGGCTGAGGTCTTGGAAAATATGGAAATCTGGGGCCCGGGGGTGGCGGGGAGCCTTCCAGGCCAAGTAGAAAACAAAGTGCAAAGGACCCAAGATGGAAGCATCTCTGGTGTATTCAAGGAAAACGAGGCCAGCAGGGCTGGAATAAGGTGAGAAGGAAGGCGAGAGGAAATATGATTAGAGAGGTATTCATGGTCCAGATCTCAGGCGTCTTTTGTAGTCCCTGGTAAGGATTTCATATTTTACTCTGTAAATAACAGGGGAAGCCAGTGGAAGTTTCTGAGTGGAAGAGGAGCATAAACTCATAAGGATCACTTTAGCGGCTGGGATAAGACTGTAAACCATGGAGATGTTAAGGGCAGAAGCAGAGAGATCAGTTAGGGCAGGGGTGCCCAACCTCCAGGTCACAGACTGATACCGGCCTAGTAGGAACCAGGCTGCACAGCAGGAGGTGAGTGGTGGGCAGGTGAAGCTTCACCCGTATTTACAGCCAATCCCTATCACTCTCATGACTGCCTGAGCTCCACCTCCTGTGAGGTAAGTGGCGGCATTGGATTCTCACAGGAGCATGAACCCTACTGTGAACTGTGCATGCGAGGGATCTAGGTTGCAGGCTCATTATGAGAATCATTCTGAAACCATCCCTACCTCCCAGTCCACGGACAAACTGTTTTCCACAAAACTGGTGCATGGTGCCAAAAAGGTTGAGGACTGCTGAGTTAGGGGGTTTATTCGCAATAATCGAGGAAAGAGATGGCGGTGGCTCAGACTAAGAAGGCAGCAACAGGAGCAGTGCAAAGTGATCAGATTCTGGATATGAATAATACTTGTTTTAAAAGTGTATTTGCTCAAGTTTAACTTCTTTAATTGGGGTAGAGTTTGATAGACAATGGGCTGAGACAGAAAAGACCTGGGTCATACCACCAGCTGTAGATCTCAATTTCTCCATCCCTAAAATGGGAAAAAGGGCTCCTGATCATGAAAATAGGAAAAGTGACCAAAGATCTTGGAAAGGTTCCTTTGCCCACTATATAAAGCCTACTCTCCTCCCTGTCACCTCACACCAATGTATTTCCAATATACTGTGTGCTATTTGGAAAACGTCCAAACTCTCCACAAGAAAAGGTTGGGGGCGGGGGGCGGGGAAAACATGGCAGACCGGAGAGAAATATTTCAGTTACTGCTAGTTTTTCTCTCTTCCAGAGCTTTGTTTACAAGTGGCTGGAACAACACTGAAAAGAAGGTATACAACATCCCTGGCGTTTCCCCCGACATGATGAAGCTGATTATCGAATATGCATACACCCGGACGGTCCCCATCACACCGGATAATGTGGAGAAACTCTTGGCTGCTGCAGACCAATTTAACATCATGGGTATTGTCAGGGGTTGCTGTGAGTTCCTCAAGTCGGAGCTGTGTTTGGATAACTGTATCGGCATCTGCAAGTTCACAGACTACTACTACTGCCCGGAGCTGAGGCAGAAGGCCTACATGTTCATACTGCACAACTTTGAAGAGATGGTTAAAGTCTCAGCAGAGTTTTTAGAGCTCTCAGTCACTGAACTTAAGGATATCATTGAGAAAGATGAGCTCAACGTCAAACAAGAAGATGCTGTATTTGAGGCCATTTTAAAATGGATTTCTCATGACCCCCAAAATAGGAAGCAGCATATTTCAGTTTTGCTTCCCAAGGTCATTTAGTTATTTTTTGTGGGATGCTTTAATTGTTCACTCTTTCTTCTGGCTGAGCCAAGTGACTTGTAGGATCTTAGTTCCATGGAGTGAAGTGAAAGTCGCTCAGCTGTGTCTGACTCTTTGTGACCCCATGGATTATACAGTTCATGGAATTCTCCAGGCCAGAATACTGGAGTGGGTAGCCTTTCCCTCCTCCAGGGGATCTTCCCAACCCAGGGATCAAACCCAGGTCTCTCACATTGCAGGTGGATTGTTTACCAGCTGAGCCACCATGGAAGCCCAAGAATACTGGAGTGGGTAGCCTGTCCCTTCTCCAGCGGATCTTCCCGACTCAGGAATCAAATGGGGGTCTCGTGCATTGCAGGTGGATTCTTTACCAACTGAGTCAGTTCCATGCCCAGGGATCAAAGCCATGCCCCTAGCATGGAGGTTCACTTGTGGAGTCCTAACCACTGGACCACCAGGGAATTCCCTTAATTGCTCACTTTTGATTCATTAATCCCAGAGGGATTGTCCCAAGGACTACACTCAAGACGTTTGACAGGTGCCAGAGCTGTCGTTATATTTATATATATATACTTATATATGTGGACTTCTCAAGTGGCGCTAGTGGTAAAGAACCTGCCTGCCAATGCAGGAGACGTAAGACTTGGGTTTGATTCCTGGGCTGGGAAGACCCCTTGGATGAGGGCATGGCAACCCACTCCAATATTCTTGCCCGCACAATCCCATGGACAGAGGAGCCTGGTGGGCTCCAGTCCATAGGGTCACAAAGAGTTGGACATAACTGAAACGATTTAACACACAGTCACTTATAGATGTACATGTGTAGAAGGCATCCCCTGCCATTCTCTGGAATTTTGAAGCTTTCTTCGCCCCTGGCATGGCTAGTTCCTTCTACCCCAATTATTTTCTCTTTGACCAAAATTCTGATAGTGGGGGAAGAAGGCAGGTCTTCAAAAGAATTCTAAAAGGTCTTCCTTTCATCTCTTTCCTTCTGAGTTTCCCCAACCAAAACAGGAGTAGGACTAGAAACCAGGTCATGAGCATTGCACTCAATTGTAGCCATCTGGTGCTATTTCATGCTACTTTATATATAGAGAGACATAGATATCCAATCAGTGAACAAGGAACACAGCTTTTTCTGATCTAAAAGTCCTGTCCAGGGGCCAAGGAATGGACTAGTTCTGTGACTACTTGAGGTGGCTTCTCTTTCACTCATTCTCAGCATCTGAATGTAAGTTACGAAAATAAAACATGACCCTAGTGCATTCAGTGGAGGCTGTGAAGTTGTGGGCTTAAGGACATGGGTTTTTCAGACACCTCACCTCATCTGAATGACTTTCTGTATTTCCTTCTTAGGTTCGCCTGGCCCTAATGCATGCTGAATATTTCATGAACAATGTTAAAATGAATGACTATGTCAAAGACAGTGAGGAATGCAAGCCAGTCATCATTAACGCCCTGAAGGCCATGTATGACCTAAATATGAATGGACCTTCTAATTCTGATTTCACCAACCCACTCACTAGACCCCGCCTGCCCTATGCCATCCTATTCGCAATTGGTGGCTGGAGTGGTGGGAGCCCCACCAATGCCATTGAGGCATATGATGCTCGGGCAGACAGATGGGTGAATGTCACTTGTGAGGAAGAGAGTCCTCGTGCCTACCATGGGGCAGCCTATTTGAAAGGCTATGTTTATATCATTGGGGGGTTCGATAGTGTGGACTATTTCAATAGTGTTAAGCGTTTTGACCCAGTCAAGAAAACCTGGCACCAGGTGGCCCCAATGCACTCCAGGCGTTGCTACGTCAGTGTGACAGTCCTCAACAATTTTATTTACGCCATGGGAGGCTTTGATGGCTATGTGCGTCTCAACACTGCTGAGCGTTATGAGCCAGAGACCAACCAGTGGACACTCATTGCCCCCATGCATGAGCAGCGGAGCGATGCGAGTGCTACAACGCTCCACGGAAAGGTGAGACCCCGGGGAAGGCGGAAATAACACTTTTTGAGGTGGATGGAAAACAGAAGTGGCGGTATTCACCTTGCAATACTAACCCCTTCATCCAACGACTAAGTGGCCCTTTGTAACTATCTTTTACTTATTAAAAAGCAATGTGTGCACATGTGAAGAAAACTCAGACCGCAGACTGGCATCTGAGGTGTCCTCGGCCCCCAGCCACCATCATATACACCCTCTTTCTTTCTACTCCCCAGAAGTAACAATTTTACTCTTCCTGGAACTCTCTTCACACAGGTCTACATATGTGGTGGGTTTAATGGGAACGAATGCCTGTTTACAGCAGAAGTGTACAACGCTGAGAGCAATCAGTGGACAGTCATAGCACCCATGAGAAGCAGGAGGAGTGGGATAGGTGTAATTGCTTATGGAGAACACGTATATGCGGTGAGTTTCTTTCATATAACAAATTGATAGCCTAGGTTTGCTATTAGCGAATAGGTTTACACTACCAGTGGGAAATATCTGAAAGCTTCTTATCCATGGAAGATACTGGAAGAGGGAGGTATGAAATCACAGGTCCCCTGCAAGGAGGCGATCCTCAGTGAACAGAAGCGACGGTTAACAGCCAGTCTTGTTTCCTCTGCTATCCACAGGTAGGTGGCTTTGACGGAGCTAATCGACTTAGGAGTGCAGAAGCCTACAGCCCAGTGGCTAACACTTGGCGCACGATCCCAACTATGTTCAATCCTCGTAGCAATTTTGGCATCGAGGTGGTAGACGACCTCTTGTTTGTGGTGGGTGGTTTTAATGGCTTTACCACCACCTTTAACGTTGAGTGCTATGATGAGAAGACTGACGAGTGGTATGATGCTCATGACATGAGTATATACCGCAGTGCTCTGAGCTGCTGTGTGGTACCAGGGCTGGCCAACGTTGGGGAATATGCAGCTAGACGGGACAACTTCACAGGACTAGCACTGCGAGATGAAGTAAAGTACTCTGCCTCGACAAGTACCCTACCTGTATGAGCCTCTTCATATTAGCTAATAAAAAAGTCTAAGCAATAAGAATTAATTCTTTTTTAAAATAAATGCAGTGTTTAAACTTGTAAGAGTACTGGAAAATGTTCAACTTAAGGGAGCAAAGGGTTGGATGACAGAAAGGAGTATGAGGGGAAGAAGGAAGCAATTATATTCAATGGTCCATAATTAAAACGAGAAATCACAGGGCAAGTCAGCTCTAAAGAAATACATTTATTTAAAACTTACATCAAGACGATTAGTAGCTCTAACATAGAACAAGGTAGCTTTAGGAACATAAAACAAGCTATTTTACAAGGTAATGCCTCAGACTGTCCTAAATTCTACATCTCTGACTTAATTAAAGGGAGACAGTCAAGATTATATTTGCGGTAAGACAGGGGCTCAATACTGCTAGCCCAGAAAACTCACTGTATCAACTTGAACCAAGTATTTATTTTACATATAACTCAATGAGCCCCTGCACATGGACCGTAAGATCTTCAACCACACAGCAAGCACTACTTTTCAATGAGTGCAAGTGCATTAGGCTGAAGGTTAAGTTAACAAGTGCTCCACTGTAGGCGCATCACGGTCAGACATTCGCAGTAAAGGCCACATAGAGTAAGACAAAAGCCCAACAAAGGTAATCAACAAAGAGCAGTTATTTGGCTATCTAATTAAATTCCTTGAAGCAAAATGACTACTATATTGTGTTACTGTTACTGTATTACATCACTGGGCTATGAACTGTTTTGTTTCCAATGACCAAAACATGTTATAATGCTTACATTATAACAAAAACAAAAATGGACTATTCTCAAGAAAGTAACAAGCTGGAGTGATAAACTGTGCCAAAATATTTAACAGTTTGAAAAAGAAGAGACTGAATTATTTCTCCAAATAGTCTTAAGGTTAAATGACAACCTATAAACACTCTTTTTCTAGTGTTGGGAGAGGACTTGCTTCACAACTCTACATATTTGGAAAAGACATGAAATGTGGCTGATACACCCTTTTTAAGCTTAGTTTGAGGCAAATACAAAAAACATCCCTTTGATTATGCTTGATTAGGCCAAGTAACTAAAATGTACAATTTAGCTTAGCTTACCTGTCTGCCTATAGTATAGTGTTCATATTAGAATTATGAAGCAGAGAATGAAGTATTTAAACATACCACATGCTACACTAGTCAAGAAACATAAAAGAGGAAAAACATAAGTGTGCTCTAGAAACTGCCTTACCAGCAGCCTGAAGAGTTTAATATATAAAAGCACACAAATCTGCCATAAACATTATCTTTCCAGCTTCAAACCTCTGTTCTACATATAAAAAGATTTCAATTTATTTTTTGGTCCCAGAAATACTATACAAAACTCAATAATCAAGACAAAACTGATGTCCGTAAAATTTTAGGTTTTTTTTTTTTAAGCAAAATAGTTTTGAATTGGCACAGCAAAAGCAAAGTTGTATATCAAGATACACAAGACTAATCATGCAAATCAGATTCACAACTGCAAGTGAGAGGTATTACTTAAACACTAAGCTCATGACTGACATTCTCAATATGTACACCGGGCTTTTTTTTTTTTTTTTAAACCGTGGTGGAGTAGGTATACTCAAAGGATATCCATTCCAAGATCTAAGCAGCCTCACTTAAAAGTTATATACAGTTCTTACTTTTTGATATAGTCAATTCCCCTCTTTTCCTTCTACAAAAGCAACAACAACAACAAAGATTTGCTTAAATACATGTTAAGCTGCCTTTTAAAAGCTGTATTTTTAACTGCTTTAATTGTCAAATGTAATCTTCAGTTTTCATTAAAAAGGAAATTTCTTTCCCAAAGAGCCATTTCAGGCTGGTCATCATAATCAGAACCTTTCCAAATGCTGAGGGATGTTATTTCTAGTTCAAAATTTCAGAATGTCAGCCCTGAACAGATTTAAGCAAATCTGGTTTCTTCCCTTATTAACAAGTTAGTTAGGATATTTCAGAAACACAAGTTATCGATGTGAAATCACACATGTGAATTCAAATATGAAAATTAGGAATTCAGTGGTCAGGAACCCTGCACACATGGTCATGCAAGGAAGGACTTACCCTCTCTTTCCAGCCATGGCCTAGGCTGCCTGCCGAGTTAAAAAACAACAGTTTCAATCACGTTTTCAAAACCAGATTATACCTAAATCTTATGAGTTATGGCTTCTGCTACATCATGTGAAAAAAAGACAACCCTACAAGTAACTTGGTAATGGCTATCTCAGAAGACATCAGTGAACCAAAAAAAAAAAAAAAAAAGGCAATAAAAAAACCCTGACATCACACCCTCCTGGAAAGAAACTGGTACCCTACTGAGCTACTAAATTATTTCATCATCATCAAGAAAAGAAAGTTTGCTAGTATAGTCTATCAGAGAGAAATGAGAACACCATTCAATGAGCTTTTCTGTCTTGCATAGACCTCTCACAACTAATCAGCAATTCTCAGAATCTAATAACTTTTATTAAAATAGCTACAAATAAATGGAAATTAAGGAAATGGTAGAGATGGGGTAGGATAATATAACCTCATATAGAAATAGACTTGCAGTTTCCCATCCCTACCCTGGACTAAATTGAATGCATTTAAAGTAGATTTCCAACACATTAAAACAAAATGTTCTTAGACAAGGATACCAATTTAGAAATTTCAGGTAATTTCTTAGTATAGAGTCCAAGGACTAAGCATCAATAGTCCTGCAGCACAGTGAGAGCCAAAATTCCTGGTTGTGCTTTTTCTTCTGATGTTTGATCCAACTGATAAGAACAATAATGACCTAACTGGGGGGGAAAAAATACTGCACTTGGAATTTACCTTCTAGAATAGTATTCCAGAATGTCCAAGAATGTAGAAACATTCTGAAAGAAACAAGAAAAGTATACTGGACCCCACACTTCAAACCACTAAAGCAGGAGTTTCTTACATTAACTGAATGCTAAAGGTCAACCTATGTGATAATTTGCATACTGCCTGGGCACAAGTGAGAAAGATCAGAAGAATACATTAGAATAAATAAAAGATAACCACAGTGATCAATTTTTAAGAGCTGTTAATTATGTGCCCAAATGTTGTAGTCTAGGCTCGGGCAAAGTTTCAATGAAGGTCTAGGGCAAATGGATAAAATATAATAATAATCCAGGTTGAGAAATAATAAGGCTTCTCTTTAGCAACATTTCCCTAAACTGTTAGTTCCTTCCTTCTTATTTTGAAAAGTTTCTTTTAGAAAGGAATGATGAGGATTCCATATAATTTGCATTAGAGCAAAATTTAAAACTAAAGGCATTGAGTGTCGATTGTCATAGGCATTATTTATACTCAGTAACTTATCTTCAAATAACTCCTGAAAAAAGCGTTTTAAAATTTTTCAATGCCTTTGATTTCTTAGACTAGTAACATTTTTCCACTTAGAGAAACAAATTTCAAAGATATAACTTCCTCTGTAATCAATTCATCAGCTAAAGATCAGTACTCTTGCTAACCACCATTATCTCAGAGTGATAGCCTGAAGTTTACAACAGAGATGCTAAAGAAATGAAAAATATTCCACAAATGCCGATCACAAATTTCTCATCAGTCCTATCTTCTAGAAATAAACAAGATAGTATTGCAAGATAAACAAAGACAACAAAATAGCAATGCAAACATTGTGAAATCATCTTGCGGAAACATTGTGCTTTTTCCTTCAGACTTCAACCTCACTATTGCACATTCCTCCTATAGATGAGGGCTCAATGCATGTATTCTGATCTTGTCAAAACCAACCATTCAGGAAAAAAAATGAAAAAGATTATCAAAATAAATGTGCAAATAAAATCGGTGCTTAAAGCATGTTCAAAACATTAAGTCCCTAAAACAAAGAAGTTATAAACTGTTGGCAGAAAAACAACCAAGTAACTACACCTGGTTTTTCCATTTATCTTTAATAAGATCTTATTTTGCCAACATACACACAAACCAACAACAGATAAACACTGCAAACTGACAAAAATTACCACGTACTGAATTGATTTTCCCATTCTTCTGTTTTTAACTGTATTTCCTTTATATAGTGTGATAATCCATTCATGTAGAAAATAAGTTATTGACCTACATTTTCAAGTAACAGTCTGGGTATCTTCAGCCTCATGAAAAGGTCTGTTTTAAGCATGCTTCAAAGAACCTAGCATTCTATCTGAGAGCTTGGCACTCGCCGCATGTTTAGGGCATGTCGATGTATTTCTTGCATCTGTCTGATCCTGTCCTTCTGCCACATTAAGTTTTGAGGCATTGGATATCTCTGAGTGCCATGCAAGTACCGGTATGGGATTCTCACGTGGCAGGCAGTGGCTCGACAACGGGGTTGTGGCATGGGAGGAAGAAGCATCCACCGCTTTCTCTCAGCACAGTATCGGTAGGCTTCTTTCCTATACTGTTTGTCAATATCATCACTGTTTTTCCAGCCTCCAATAATGAAAACATCATCTTTGTAATAGCAGATGGCCGCTCCTTCAATGCTTAGGACTTCCGGGGGTAAACTTTCAAGGATCTCATCGGAAACCTGGTTGGCGATTTTTCGTATCGCCTCTTCATTTTCTAAAGAATAACTCTTGGGGCAGCATGAGGCTGTCTGATAAAAGTTTGAGTTGACCACAGACATTTGGAAAAAGCAGTAATTGTCAATAAGCGGCAAAGACTCCACATCTTGCCACTGTCGAGTCTCCGTGTCATAGCAAGTAATGACAGCCTTTAATCCATCTTCAGTGTCCCGGTCCACAGGAGTGCGAGCAGCAATGTACACAAACCGGTCTTCAATGGCGAGTGCTTTCACATCCCGAAGAATCTTTGGTGCTGATTCCAAGTTGTGCCATTTATCTAGCTCGGGATTATAAACAGTCACATCTTTAAAACCAGGACTGAAGTTGCCATGTCCTCCAATGCTGTAGAGCTTCCCCTTGACTTCTGTTAGNTTTCACATCCCGAAGAATCTTTGGTGCTGATTCCAAGTTGTGCCATTTATCTAGCTCGGGATTATAAACAGTCACATCTTTAAAACCAGGACTGAAGTTGCCATGTCCTCCAATGCTGTAGAGCTTCCCCTTGACTTCTGTTAGCCCAAAAGAATGCTTCCTTGTCATCAGACTACAGACGTGTTCCCAGGTATTCAAATTTGGATTATACCTTTCCACAGTTTTAGCGAACCCTGGTTCCATTGACCCAGCAACATACACGTAGGACTCTGTTACTGCAACGGCATGTCCATCAAGGTGATTATGGATATGGGGTAGGTTTACCCATCTGTCCTCATCGACAAAATATCCCACACATTCACTTAAATAGTCCCCTCCTTCTGACACACCTCCAATAACCATGATCACGTCCATGTTTTGCCCATAGCGAGGTAATAATGAGACATGAGAAGCAGGATGCTGGAATGTGCCAGACTGTATGTTCTCAGCTCTCAGAGCGTGCCTCTCCACTGCATCGGCCACCAACTTGACGCAAACTTCATTATTGGCCACCAGCCTCTCTGGTTTGACATGACGAGTAAGGTAAGTAGGTTTCATCTGGGACAATCTGAGCAATTTAAAAAGTTCTTCAAAGTATCTCTCTCTCTCTTCAGCATTTCTCTGAACCCACTTCAAAACTGTTTCAAACAGAACCTCTTCGGAATCAACTGTGATCTCCAAGTCTGACAGCCAGTCTCGGATGAGGTGGAAAGGTAAAGTATAAAATTCCTCATCCTGAATTACTTTGTGGAAGTTTCTCCGTATCATATCCGCCGCTTTCAGAGCAAGCTGGCTTAGGGTATACATGTGAGCTAAGCTATGAATGGCCACACAATTAGAGAGATGAAGCTTTTTCTTGAGAAATTCTCCACAAAACTCTTTTAAACGAATTAATAGGAACCTAAAACCAAGAAAAAGAGGAAGGATTAATTTTCAAATGTGCATACTTTGAAAATGCTCTTTGAGAACATCTAAATTATACAAACTGAAATATAAGTTTCATCTCACTTCATTCACAACACTTGAAAAAAAAAAAGCAAATCCTCCCAAATTAAACAGGATTATGTGGGAAAGTATGTTTAAAAGCATATATAAAAACCATCTGTATATATTTTATTTACATTAGATAGTTTACATGTAATTATATATTACACAAAATTTTGTGATACACACACAAAATGTTTGTGTGTTTTGATTATATAAGGTATTTCAGAACATATCCTTTAATAAAGAACAACAGTCCTACACTCTGTTTCCACTGTAATTTACCATTGGCAAAGGCAAACGTCAATCCAAACTTGTCTGTGCCCTCCTGCCCAAGGCCCTGGCTAGCAACCAGTCTCTTCTTAGATAAGGCTGGGTCTCAGTGAAGAGACTTCCTTAAGCATCAACTACATGGTATAAAAACTGCGACTCCTGGCAGGCTGTCTGATCGGATTTCAGGGGGAATGGCAGTGCAGGCTTTGTGTCAGAGGTTTTAATCTTCTCATCACCAGAGCTTTCTCCCTGAGTAACCCAGGGATGGGGGCAGGGGTGGTGCTCATGGGTTTTGTCCCGAGCTGGGTTCTCATTAAAGCAGGAGTGGCAAGGCAAACTCAAAGATCTGAAGAAGCCAAGAAATAAAACAACAGAAAATGTGTAGGCCCATCCACATTAAAAAGAAAAGCGGTTTGGCATGTAGCTGACTAGATGATGTTGGCTCACATAAATTAATCTGGCAGAATTAAGCCCTAAGGGTGGCCAATTTGAGACTACTGCTAAGGAGTAAGGGCATGGCAACCCACTCCAGTATACTTGCCTGGAGAATCGCATGGACGGAGGAGCCTAGAGGGCTGAGTCCATAGGGTCGTAGAGTTGGACACGACTGCAGCGATTTAGCACACACACTGCAGCGATTTAGCACACACACTAAGGATCAAATCTCCAGAACAGAAAACTTAAACACTTTAAGAATGACTTCACCAGTCAGTCCAGGCCTCTCTCACTTCAGTAACTACTTGCTACTACGATTACTGTGCTTAATAACTAACTGACTTGTGATATGAAGATGAATTTCGAGACAGGCTCCCTTTATCCTCTTTAGGGAGCACACCATCTCAGACATAAGACAAAGACAAAGCAGAGTGCTTAAGAGCTCTAGTGGCTCTCAAATATGCCTGGGTGCCAGGATCACTCTTTCTTGGGCTTCCCCATCTTCTACTTGTGATTTTTGGCAGGTGCTCCAGGTAAGCCAACACATATTTCCTTGGACAGGTGTCTGGAAACACTGCTCGATGAAAACAATAGCTGCCTGTTGGATACTAGGCGTGTGTCACGTGACAGGGATCATGCTGGGCACTGCCTATTATCGCTTTATAGTGTGAGTGCCCTGCAAGGTAGGTATGGTCAACAGACAGACTATATGGGGGAGGAGAAGTTGTAGAGGAATCCTGCCTCAAAGCTGATGGGTAAGACTGGCTGTGATGGTTGCAGGGCATAGTGTCAAACACAAAGCGGCTACTCAGCAACTGACATATGGAGAGAAGTGAAAGTTTCAAGTAAATTGTCTGGGGGTGTTCTCTCCTCTCCTCACCCAAGTCTCCAGTAAAGGAGGGGTAAATCTGGAAGAACACACACTCACATGACAAAGAAAACAGAGCTGGAGTGAGCGCAATGATCCTTCTCCATCCATCTGCATTCAACAAACCATCCCTTGCAGACACACACCTGCCACATTCCACCTCACCCTCAAATAGATGACCCAGTATCATATTTTGAGAAAACAGAAGTCATCAGGCAAAAACCTCATTTTCCCATTATCCAATCTTTTTTTTTCTCCAGCCACATGGAGAGGCTTGGAGGATCTTAGTTCTTCAACCAGGGCTTCAACCTGGGTCCCAGCAGTGAAAGTCATGAGTTCTAACCCCTGGACCACCTGAGAATTCCCTCCCACTATTCAATCTGTCGGCCTACAGCTGTACCCTATACTCTGCCTTCCCAGTCCCACTTCTCCACTTTTAATATGGATTCTATCCCCTTCTTGGTTTCAAAGACTCTGGTCCTTATAACATCAATTTCTCCTCTTCCATGGATTCATTTTCATCAGCACACAAACACGCTCCAAGATCTCTCAGGTTGTGTGCATGCGTGCTTAGTCACTCAGTCGAGTCCCCGACTCTTTTGCGACCCCATGGACTGTAGCCTGCCAGGCTACATGGAATTTTCCAGACAAGAATACTGGAGTGGGTTGCCATTTCCTCCTCCAGAGATCTTCCCAACCCAGGGATCAAACCCAGGTCTCCTGCGCCTCCTGCATTGGCAGGCGGATTCTTCTGAGTCACCTGGGAAGCCCATCTCCTAGCTTACAGAGGGAAAAAAACCTCCCTGGATGCCTCCTCACACAGGTCCATGAGTATCATTTTTCTGATCCTCTTGACAGACTATCTCTTAAATACCATTTTTTAAAGATACTGTATTGTTTGCTGCTTGAGATTATCTTTTAGTTGTGGCATGTGGGATCTAGGTCCCAGACCAGGATAGAACCAGGGCCCCCTGCACTGGAAGTGCAGCATTTTAGCCACTGGACCACCAGAGAAGTCCCAATGGTCAGACTTAAATGGCTCTTGTCAGTGCCATCAATGACCTCTATTATCACCAAATCCAATGATCACTTACAAGTGACAGAGTTGACATGATTGGCTACTCCCTCCTTAATACACTCTAGCCTTCCATGGGATCAGATGCTCTGCTGGTGTCTCTCTGACATTCCGGAGAATCCCAGAGCTCAGTCCTTCGGTTTCTCTTTTCTATCTACACTCTTTCTAAGTAATTTTATCCAGTCCCAAAACTTTAATTACCATCTATATGCTAATTTCCTCCCAATCTCTAGCTCCCAATGCTCTTCCATCCAATGTCCTATTAGACATCCAGTAGAAGACGTTTCCTGGACCAAAAACCAAACACTTCCTCCCAATCACTTTCCTGCACTCTTCCACATCTTAATCAATAATAACTCTATCTTTCCAATGGGTCAAAAAACCAGCAGTCTTTTCCCTCATCCCTCACATCAAATCCACTGGCAAATTTCTCTCCTCTGCCTTCAAAATACATCTAGAATCAAAGCATTTCTCATCACTTTTACTTCCTCCTCCTCAGTCCAAGCCTCTACCACCTCTGTAACAATCTCCTAGTCTCTCTGCTTCTGCCCTTGCAGCCCCTTCCCCACCACCTCATACTTTTTCTCAACACAGCAGAATTCTCCAAATCAGAATGCATCATTATTCTACCCTAAACCTTCCCATGTTACTCACAGTAGGAGCCCAAGTCCTTCCACAGGCTGACACAGCCCTGTGGGATCTGGATCCATCCCCATTACCACCCTCAGGCCTCTCCTACTTCTCTTGCCCTGCATCCCTCTGATCCGGCCACACTGGCCTTTTGCTATTCTCACGACTGAAGCGACTTAGCAGCAGCAGCCTCCAGAGAAGCTCCACCTCATGGTCTTTGCACCTGAGACGTCCCCTACCTGAAACCTTTTTAACCACACCTCTTTCAATTCTTTGCAAATGTTTTTCTTCAGGAGGATTTCTCTACCATTCAATTTAAAAAACAGCTTCTTTACAGCAACATTTTCTGTATGACCCGCCATCCTTTATTTTTCAAAATAGCTAGAGCAATCATCCAATAAGCTGTTTTATTTGCCATCCATCTACTTATGTAAGTGCAATGCGGAAAGGGACTTTTGTCTATTTTGTTCACTGCTGAATCCCCAGATGCTCAGAACCCAGTGGCTGACTCAGGAGGTAGTTGTTCAAATAACAAATATGCACATAGAATACTGCCCCAAAAGGCTCCTCCCCATCTCCAAACTGCATTCACCTGCTTCCTAAATAGTTTCTGGAATATCCATCTGGGCCCTCTAAAACCCACTTTCCGCAGTGGCAGAATCATCTTAAAAATATTTCAGTCAAATCATTTTAGCCAGCTTCACATCACCTTGTAAAATCCAAACTCCTTTATCCAACACATTTCACACACCCTTCTCCCCTTCACCCCCTAGATCACCTAATTTTCCTTTTTTACTTCTCTAAGACAAACGAGATGTGGGGCCTTTGCGCTATCTGCCAGGAATGGTCATTCCTCATCTTTGCACGGCCAGGATTCCCTTGCCATTTAAAGGTCGGTTTAAATGTCACATCCTGAGAAAGGTCTTTATGCAATTGCTATCCTTTTAAAATGTCAACAATGTACTCATTAAAGGCGGACTTTTTCATTGCCTTTGTCTCTTCACCTGGAGACACGACCCCTCGCCTGACTGGCCGGCTGCATCCTCTGTGCCCAGCGCAGTGGCGGCCCCACAACACGCAGCAGGCGCTCAATAAGTATCAAACGAATGCACTTCGTCAGGGCTCACTCGCGCCTACCCAGGGCACTGCCTCCCCGCCTTTTCCCGCGCCCTCCCTGGATGCGGTCGGCGAGCATCTCCACCCCCGCCCTCCGCATCCCGCCTGCGTCCCCTACCTGTCCGCCAACTCCAGCACCTCGTGCACACTGCCCGTGCTGACGCGGATGCGCCCGGTGTACATGTATTCGATAACGGCTTCCACCGTGTCGGGTTCGGGCCCGGGCTCGGAGCTCCACTTGCGCATCTCCACCCGGCCCGAGCGGGACTCAGAGAACTGACCCGAGAGCAGCGGCGTGAAGTACTCGGTGGCGGCGGCCAGCACCGAGCGGTGGGCCCGGAACTCTCGGCCTCCCGCACCGCCGAAGCACAAGGTGATGTCGCAGAAGAGGCCCTGGCGCCGCTGTTCGTTCTGCCTCCACGACAGCTCCGAGCAGTGAGAGCTGCACTCGAAATCCTCGGCCTCCGGGCCCGGGTCGCCCCCGCTCGCCTCCATTGCAGACAAACCAGGCCCAGGCCCGAAGTCCACCGTGCNAATTTTCCTTTTTTACTTCTCTAAGACAAACGAGATGTGGGGCCTTTGCGCTATCTGCCAGGAATGGTCATTCCTCATCTTTGCACGGCCAGGATTCCCTTGCCATTTAAAGGTCGGTTTAAATGTCACATCCTGAGAAAGGTCTTTATGCAATTGCTATCCTTTTAAAATGTCAACAATGTACTCATTAAAGGCGGACTTTTTCATTGTCTTTGTCTCTTCACCTGGAGACACGACCCCTCGCCTGACTGGCCGGCTGCATCCTCTGTGCCCAGCGCAGTGGCGGCCCCACAACACGCAGCAGGCGCTCAATAAGTATCAAACGAATGCACTTCGTCAGGGCTCACTCGCGCCTACCCAGGGCACTGCCTCCCCGCCTTTTCCCGCGCCCTCCCTGGATGCGGTCGGCGAGCATCTCCACCCCCGCCCTCCGCATCCCGCCTGCGTCCCCTACCTGTCCGCCAACTCCAGCACCTCGTGCACACTGCCCGTGCTGACGCGGATGCGCCCGGTGTACATGTATTCGATAACGGCTTCCACCGTGTCGGGTTCGGGCCCGGGCTCGGAGCTCCACTTGCGCATCTCCACCCGGCCCGAGCGGGACTCAGAGAACTGACCCGAGAGCAGCGGCGTGAAGTACTCGGTGGCGGCGGCCAGCACCGAGCGGTGGGCCCGGAACTCTCGGCCTCCCGCACCGCCGAAGCACAAGGTGATGTCGCAGAAGAGGCCCTGGCGCCGCTGTTCGTTCTGCCTCCACGACAGCTCCGAGCAGTGAGAGCTGCACTCGAAATCCTCGGCCTCCGGGCCCGGGTCGCCCCCGCTCGCCTCCATTGCAGACAAACCAGGCCCAGGCCCGAAGTCCACCGTGCCGCTACCTCTGACTTCGGCGGCTAGCCCCGCGGAGCCGGCGGCGGCTGTCTCCATGCTCTCCATCTCCAGCACCTGCAGAGATGCTGCCGCGGCCGCCGCTGCAGCCGCCGCCACAGCCGCAGCCGCCATCTTGACGCCGCCGCGCCCGACTCCTCAGTCCCCGAACGATTCGGCCGTTCTGGTGCGACACAGAGGGATTCTGGGAATAAAGAGTGGGCGCGGGGCGGAGCCGGCCGCCGCTGGGTCTGCGCACGCGCCGCCGCGCCTGTCCTTTGGCGTCCGTCTCTGGGAAGGGGCAACTGTTGTGCTTCCGTTATGACTGTCTTCCCCGGAGGTCTCCCATCCACATGCCCATTTGGACGATGGCTCTTTCCTCCTCCTAGAGAGCAGCGTGTTCTTCGTGGTCGTTTTGTGCAACGAAAGCCACCTTAGACCCTCACCCATTAGTGTCTTGGGTGGCACCATTGGATTTTTAAAGGTTTAGAATGGCCTTGGAGTAAAAATGGAAAAAAGAAAAAAGACTTGAGACTGAGCCCCAGTTAAGTGGATGAGGGTGAGCAAATAACTTAGTCATTGAACTAATTTTTCTTTTAAAAACGGGATACTAACTTGGCAGATCGCTGTGAAGGTTAAATGAGGTGTTTAACCTTCAGGGGTTTCTACATAGGGCTTGGTTCACAATTACTGTTCCATCCATACTTGTTTAAATGATGAACAGAAGCCACTTTGAGGCTTCAGGCAAGGGAATGGCTTAATCAGATGCACCTTTAAAAAATACCTCTAGTGGGCTGCTTGGAGAGTGGGCTGCAAGGAGACAAAACTAGAGCAAGGGGCACTAAGTTAGCAGACTGGATATGGACAGACCAGAGTTATTTAAAGGATAAATCTACAGGACTTGCCAACCAGAGAAGTGAACAGATGCCTTCCAGGTGTTTGGCTTTGAGTATCTAAGTAAACTTTTGGTTTCCATTCACTGAGAAATGGGAGGCACAATTTCACAGAAGATACTGGGGTTTATTTTGAAGATAGCATTAAAAAAAAAATCTATTTATCTGTCTGCACCTGGTGGCGTGCTGGATCTTAGTTCCCGGACCAGGGATGGAGCCCAGGGCTGCTGGCAGTGAGATTGGGCAGTCCCAAATACCGGACTTCCAGGGGAATTCCCTTGATTCTTTTTTAAGAGATGTATGAACTTTTTTTTTTTTTAAGATCTTATTTATTTTTGATTGCGCTCTATCTTTGTTGCTTCACTTGGGCCTTCCCTAGTTGCAGCGGGGGCTATTCTTCTTTGCCACGCATGGGCTTCTCATTGTAGTGGCTTCTCTTGTTGCGGAGCACAGGCTCCAGGCACTCAGGCTCAGAAGTTGTGGCTCACAGG
Source organism: Neotragus pygmaeus (assembly GCA_006410875.1). NCBI lineage: Eukaryota > Metazoa > Chordata > Mammalia > Artiodactyla > Bovidae > Neotragus > Neotragus pygmaeus. Next base: position 913,087 of record SJYV01054212.1, read on the forward strand.
CTCTAGAGCGTGGGCTCAGTAGTTGTAGGACATGGGCTTTAGTTGCTCCTCAGCATTTGGAATCTTCCCGGACCAGGGATTGAAACCTGTGTCTCCTGCAGCACTGGTAGGCAGGTACCCATCTACTGTACCATCAGCAAAGTCCGTGGACGAACATTTTAAAACTGCATGTAGTAAAACTTAGTAAGTACATTTCAAAGGAATGCAGATGAAAATATATGGATGACATGAGATGGCAGTCAGTGTTACTATATAGTTTATTTAAACCAAACTAGGATAATACAGAGGAAAGACTGAGGTGGCAGCTGCCTGGAATCTTTGTGGATTACAGATGCAAACTGGCTGGAGAAGAGTCAATAACAGACAAAAGTCATGTGCATAAATACAGAGAACATAAGACACAAGACATTTCACAGCTTTTTGCTTTGCACTTCCACTTTAAACATATGTATGTTACAAGTTTACATTTGAAATCACCACTCCCCATACTCTAACAATGGCTAAGGATGCAGTGGGCCCATTCCCCCTGACACAAGCAGACACTGGTCTGCAACAGGGAACATTTTGGGGAGATACCGAACAAACTCCTAACACACAACATACAAAAAGATCCTAGGGAAAAAAATCAGATTAATACAATGCTCTTCAGGTTATATGAGGAAGAAAAGGGAAAAAATAAGACATTAGGGGTATGGGTCCTTTAAATGGAAAGAATCTTGAGGTCTTAAAAGTGTCATTCCCTTCCTTCAAGGGAAAACCTTTTTTTTTTCTTTTTTTAAGCTAATGGAAAAAGTAAAAGAAAGCAACATTGTAACACCCTCCAATGAGGAAGAACACTATCCTGACAGTGCTTAGATGCTTCCATATAATAAATATAGCAGGTAGCTGAGCAAATGTCACAAGTATTGGCTGGGTTCTTATTTCATACTAAGCTTCTTTGTGTAGACTGAACAGTGTTAGCCTGTGGGTGTTGGTCTTCAATGTCTGTACACTGGGGGCTGTTTATATTCCAGGCCCATCCTTTAAGCAAGCTCCAATGCCAGATGTCTGTGGCTATTTCCCAGGGGAAGAGTTCTCATCATCACTTTATTGTAATAGGGTTCCTGGCTCTGTTACATGCTCATGTGTTCCGGAAGAACATATGAAATATCATCCCATGGGTGACGGTAGAGCCCCTGCTTCAGCCTCTTCTGATCAAGATAGTGTCCTGAAATAAAGCAAACGCATCTTTTTGTTAAGAGCTGGTGAGTGTTGAATTTTGGTGAGGGAGAGAAGATAAGGAAGGGAAATCTTACTAATGCACACAAAAAATGGGGAAGTACATCTAGATCCATCCCACAGGTAGATGTTTGCATTGGTGAAAGGAACTGTTATTTCATTCTGTTTTCCTAGGCTAGCAATCAAACTCATTTCCAAGAAAAAAGGAACAAAGATAAAGCGGAAGTTAAACAAAGGAAGAATTAGCAACAATGATCAAGACAATGTGACATCTCTCTGATAAAAACTGGCCTGGGGAATTCCCTGGTGGTCCAGTGGTTAGGACTGAGATTTGACCCAGCTTGAGGAACTAATATCTTGCAAGCTGTGCAGGACAGCCTAAGAAAGAAAGAAACTAGCCACATAAGTTGTGGTATACCTGAACCACAGGATAAAACAAACAAAAAACCGAAACCAAACAGACTCTTCCTACCAACTTACCAATGAAGCCCATACTCCTTCCCAGCACAAAGATGCCGTTGAGGGCTCCAATGTCAATATATTCATCAGCTTCCTCCCTGTAACACACAATTCACTTGTAGTTTTCAAATGGCTCAAATGACTGACCTCCTCCCCACAGACACTATAATTTCTGCCCAGGAATGAGAAGCTAGCTCTCTTTGGACTCTTAATTAGTAAAGGGAGGATGTTCTGGGTGGTAGGCGTAGAGGCAGTTCTTAATGCTCTCTAATGAACGTGCATTGCTCTTGGAGTTGGGAGGAATCACCGAGAAAAATCAATAAGTGTTAGGAGGAAGAAAATAGCTGCAAGCTCACCGAGTGAAGGACCCGCAGTGTCTAAGCATGTCTACAAANATATTCCAGGCCCATCCTTTAAGCAAGCTCCAATGCCAGATGTCTGTGGCTATTTCCCAGGGGAAGAGTTCTCATCATCACTTTATTGTAATAGGGTTCCTGGCTCTGTTACATGCTCATGTGTTCCGGAAGAACATATGAAATATCATCCCATGGGTGACGGTAGAGCCCCTGCTTCAGCCTCTTCTGATCAAGATAGTGTCCTGAAATAAAGCAAACGCATCTTTTTGTTAAGAGCTGGTGAGTGTTGAATTTTGGTGAGGGAGAGAAGATAAGGAAGGGAAATCTTACTAATGCACACAAAAAATGGGGAAGTACATCTAGATCCATCCCACAGGTAGATGTTTGCATTGGTGAAAGGAACTGTTATTTCATTCTGTTTTCCTAGGCTAGCAATCAAACTCATTTCCAAGAAAAAAGGAACAAAGATAAAGCGGAAGTTAAACAAAGGAAGAATTAGCAACAATGATCAAGACAATGTGACATCTCTCTGATAAAAACTGGCCTGGGGAATTCCCTGGTGGTCCAGTGGTTAGGACTGAGATTTGACCCAGCTTGAGGAACTAATATCTTGCAAGCTGTGCAGGACAGCCTAAGAAAGAAAGAAACTAGCCACATAAGTTGTGGTATACCTGAACCACAGGATAAAACAAACAAAAAACCGAAACCAAACAGACTCTTCCTACCAACTTACCAATGAAGCCCATACTCCTTCCCAGCACAAAGATGCCGTTGAGGGCTCCAATGTCAATATATTCATCAGCTTCCTCCCTGTAACACACAATTCACTTGTAGTTTTCAAATGGCTCAAATGACTGACCTCCTCCCCACAGACACTATAATTTCTGCCCAGGAATGAGAAGCTAGCTCTCTTTGGACTCTTAATTAGTAAAGGGAGGATGTTCTGGGTGGTAGGCGTAGAGGCAGTTCTTAATGCTCTCTAATGAACGTGCATTGCTCTTGGAGTTGGGAGGAATCACCGAGAAAAATCAATAAGTGTTAGGAGGAAGAAAATAGCTGCAAGCTCACCGAGTGAAGGACCCGCAGTGTCTAAGCATGTCTACAAATGCAACTCCGATTAAACCATCTACATTCAGGATAAGGTTTGGTTTCTGGGAAGGCAAAAAAAAAAAAAATTTCAACGCATTTGTCATTATTACTCATTTTTGTTCTGCATGGTGTTCCACTATTACTACTAAAACTACTACTATTAATTCCTGACTGCTATTTTAAAACCTCCCACCAACACATCCCAGTTTACAGGCGAGACTGTCTTGATTTCTGAGGTCTAGCAGAGGACTCTCATTGACACTGAGTATGTGTCAACTTAGTTAAGCAACAGAAACAAAAATCTTTCAGAAAACCGGGTTCGATTTTAGCACGCAATCAAACTGTGACTTGGCCGTCATTTTCTCCAAGAAATTCATCCAAAACCCTGATTTGGGAATTAGGAACATTTTCTTTTACCTTGGAGGTGGTAATCTTCTCTACTTCCAGCGCGTAGTCGAGCAGGGGTGTGGCAGGAAAGTGCTGTCTGACATAATCTTTGAGAATCTGCACGCGCATGTCTGGATTGTTGATCTGGGAAGTGATCCAAAGTTAGAAGAACCACTCTGACACGGCTGTTAAAAGACATGTTCCTGGGACTTCCCTGGTTGTCCAGTGGTTGAGACACCGCACTTCCACTGCAAGGGGCATGGATTTGATCCCTGGTGGAGGAACTAAGACCTCGCATGACACAGGCCAGAAAAAAGGGACGTGTTCTTGCTTGTGTCACAGGTAGACACAGCTGTACGTGTCATATCCACTGCTGTGAGGTTTAAGGTTTCTGACGTCCTCTCATATTTGAGCCTCAAAACCACCTGAGATGTGGATATTGGGTAAATTAGCCATGGGTCCTACAGGGTCAAGCAGCAGGGCCAGGACTCCCCTGGCGGTCCAGTGGTTAGAACTCTGTGCTTTCAAGGCTAGAGGCCCAGGTTCAATCCCCAGTTGAGGAACTAAAATCTCACGCCGAGCAGCACAGCCAAAAACCAAACCAAACAATAAACAAAAAACCCCCCAAAAGCAGTACGCACCTTCCAATGGGAAGTCTGAGTTTCTAGCCACTAGCCACACTGCTCATCAGCAACCTAGTCAAGATGTAACCAAGTTCTACAATGTTCTTAGTTTTTAACTAAGTAAGCACATGTTGGCAGTGGGGCAGCAAAGCACCCCTGAAATTCCAAGAAACCCTCTGGACCTGCAATGAGTGTAGATGAACTCTCGGTTCAGAGACCCAGACTAGGCGGTCCCATCAGCAGGGGAGTGAGACGGACTGGGTGCCAAGTCCTAGTACCACAGTGACCTCCTCCCTTGGCCAAGACACACAGGGCCAGGATGGACTCCAGGAAGGAAGGCACCCAAAGACGGCATGGCACCCAAAGACGGCATGGCAGCGCAGGCGCAATGCTGGCTGGGCAAGGTGCCCTCTGCGGGGCGTGTGCCATCTGCCTGGGAGCTGGGGGTGGTGGCCCAAGTTCTGCAAGGCCCAGATGGGATGTCCCTCAGCAGAAACCACTGTCTCCGGCTCAGTCTTTGCCATCCAGCCGCCTCTGGACTTACTCTGCACTGGCCCAGCGTGGAGATGCCGGGATGATGAACGCAGGATCCTCTTGTATTAATCCGAGCCATACACCCCACTTAGGCCAGCAGAGTGACTAACTCCCTGAGGTTCCTGCAGCGGTGGAGCCATGGACCCTGAACTGTCCCTGTGGGGCCCCAAGCAGCTGCCACTTCTTCTCCCGTTCCCTTTGATTTCTAAACATAACTTGGCCCCAGGAGCCACTGAGATTTTTGGAGTTGTTACCCCAGTCCGCAGCATTATCTAGTGACCGATATGTCTGTCCCCTTAACCCTGACCTTAGTCCTTTCTCCTGTAAGAGTCACCTGGGAAGCTAAAGTTACCAAGGTCCCAGTTCATCACATTTTCACACCACGACTGAACATGATAGAAACTGTTTATGGGCAATCCGTTTCATAATGGGAAAAAGAGCTGCTCAGTGTCGGCATCTGTCAGCAAAGCTTTGCCTGCTGGGAGCCGAGAGCCCGGCTGTGCCCCGCACCCCGCTGACCCAGGGCCTGAAGGAGAAAGACAACTCACCGACTTCACTCGGTGACCAATGCCCATGATAAGCTTTCCTTCTTTCTTCATCTTGTTCACGAACTCCATAGGGATGATGCCGCTATCAAAGGCCTTGCTGAACATCTTGGCTGCTGCATCCAGGGCACCCCCAAACCGGTCGCCCTGTGGGAGGAGCCAGCCCATGTCACCCCAAGCTGTCAGTCTCCTTCGGCTTCTCGGGCTGATTTAGGGCTCCCCCCAACAGCCCCCGGCGTGGGGACTCACACTCCATGGCTCCCTCTAGGACGGCAATGCAGCCAAGTGGCATGATGCCAACCAAAGTCCCCGCTGTTCACCTCCTAGGATGACAATACTCACGATGGTGAGTAGTCCCGAGGTAAGGCTAGAGACCAGGTCCTTGCCGGCCCGAGCGCAGATGATGGTGTTATGAGCCCCAGAGACGGCAGGCCCGTGATCAGCTGTCACCATCAGGCACATCTCAATGAACTGGCAAGAGTATTTGGGCAACCTGGAGGAGGGCGAGGACAGGGTAAGGGACATGAGAACTGGAACAAAGGTGAGGGGCTGAACAGGAGACACACTGATGAGGCCACGGTCCTCCTGTTTCCCATCTCCTTGAACAAGTCACTCAAATGCTAGAAGGGCAACAAGCCCCCAACCCAGGTCTAACACTATCTTACAACGCCAAGGCAGAACTCTTTGATCCCTGAGTGGCTCTGGATGTTGCTGATATCAAATACTGCTTTTAAAACTGAGCTTAGCAAGCAGGGCTTGAAACCTCTTCTTTGGGCAGTGTTTTTCAGCTGAGCTGCTGCGACAGGATGTGACCTGTGTTTGCAGTTACTACTCTCCACGTGCCAGGCAGAGAGGAGGTGAGGGCCCTGGTCCCTTTCACAGTGCACAGTGATCAACCTCCCACCGATGATTAAGAACAAAGTCTGGGGAGTTCCCTGGTGGTCCAGTGGTTAGGACTCCACACTTTCACTGCTTGGGCAGGTTCCATCCCAGACTGGGAAATTAAGATACCACAAAGTGTGCAGCACAAAAAAAAATAATAATAATAATAAAAAACACAAAACCCCACAAAATAAACAAAATACCCCCAAGTCTGGAGCTGTGGGGATGCAAGAGCACATACAGTGAGACCTGTCAGGTATTACAAGCCTTGAAGTTTTCCCAGGAAGGGCTCAAGGCAGGACGCAGACCCATCTCTTGGCGGTGAGACCAGGACACACACCAAGATTCCCACCTGGCTTTCTGCCCAGGACCACTCCAAGGCAGGGCTCTGTGACTACACATTCATCAGCCTCCTTGCTCAGCTGTCAGTCCCAGGGGAGGGCTGAGCTTGGGAGTTGCAGAGAAAACCGATTTCTTCCCCCATGCAAGCTGATAAGATACAAATTCAGAGGACACACTATAAGGTGCTTTCTGCCTGTTGAGCAACTCCACCAGGCCTGCACTCTTTAAGCCACTAGATGCATCCAGACCTTCTGTGCTAACGTGACCTTTCTCTCAACAGGCCTGCATTCAACTCTGGCCCATTTCTTTAAAAGGTCCCAAGGGAAAGATCCTTGATCCAAGATCCTTGATGAGGTCACTGCTTTCTGCTTCTCTTGGTTCAGGCTGGCCTTTCCATCCTTGGAAGACTTAGAAACCTGTATCTCTTTCCTTTGACCTTTCCACTGATCTGTGGCCAGAAAGCTTGGCCCTGGACATGTTCCCCAAAGCTGCCCACTCTCACTCCCTTGGCAGGGGAGGAAAATGAATGCTGAATCACAAAGCCCTACCCTCTTCTGCCCTCCATGCCTCACCTTTTCTGGAACCAGAGGAGGCCGAGGACCCCGCCAATGCCCATCTCCTCCTTGAAGACCTCGGTGATGGGCATGCCCGCGTAGATGAGCTCCTGTCCTCGCTCGTCACAGATGCTGGTCATGAACGAGGCAGGTTTGCGGATCAAGCCCAACTCCTGAGCAGAGATAGGGGCAGAGAGAAGCAGGGCTGTGGTGACCAGAGGTTCTCCCAGAACGTCCTTGCTATCTGTGTCCCAGGTCTTAAATACTGGTGGCCAAGCAACAACTCTCAAAGTCTTCCCGAGAAGGAATTGCAAAGCCCTTTGATTAGATCACTTGAGGCAATAAAATAAGCGCAATCACTCCACGGCACCCGCTCAGCCTAGCCTGTTTCTTGTCTTTACTGAATGTTTGTGGATTCAGGCAGGGCACTTAGCTGCTGGCATCAAGGGGTTGCTTTTAACCTCACAACAGAGTAACCAGCCCCAGGTCATCTGGCTAAGAGATGGAAGAGTGACTCCAAAGGGACAATTTTTAAATACTCTACACATAGCTGCCAGTCCCTCAGCAAAATGTAATGAGGCACGTGGTTGGGGAGGTGGGAGAATCCCCTCAACACACCCTTTTCCACGGGGAGGGCACTGAGGTCCTGAATCTTCCGTTTTCAGAGTTGGGGCACAAGGTGGGCAGCGCCAGCTAATTGTCCAAGCCCATTTCTTTACTTATCCCTTCTGAACTTAAGAAATGCCTCTAATTATATTTTAATTACAGAAGCAACAGGAATACACTCTCCTTTGAAGAAATCGACACTAGAACAGATGAAGTCATGTTGCCTTTGACCTCCACCCCACCCACCCTGGTTTTCTGATTTTATGTCTGTTAGTTTGGTGAACATTTTTATGGACCTTTCTCTGATTTTATGTACACACATGGACACATGGAGAACAGATATCATTTTGCATGCCTACATTTTTCATACTCATAATAGAAACACTGTTCTACAATGCACTATTTACTCAATGAATCTGAGTGCTACACATGTCAGCATATGTCTAGATCGAGTTCATTCCGTTCAACTGCTGTTGAGTATCCCCTCATGACAATTCCTCCACCAATGACCATCAGCTCAAAAAATATTCTTGAACATATGTGTACATGCAAACATTTCCTTCAGGGAGCTTTCCAGACAGGGAATTGCTGGGTCACATGGTATGAGCGCTGTTACACTGAATTGACGTTACCCACGTGCCTTTCAGAAGTCACGCCAACGCTACTCCCACCACCAACGAATCAACGTACCAGCCTCATCGTGCATGCCAAGTTGCTTCAGTCATGCCCAACTCTTTGCAACCCTATGGACGGTAGCCTGCCAGGCTCCTCTGTCCATGGGACTCTCCAGGCAAGAATACTGGAGTGGGTTGCCATGCCCTCCTCCAGGGGATCTTCCTGACTCAGGGGTTGAACCCACCTCGCCTGTGGCGCCTGCATTGTTGGCGGAGTCTTTACCGCTGAGGCACCAGGGAAGCCCCTCCACCCTCTTCACACCCATACAAACAACATATCAGAGAATTTTCTTTTTTGGTCTTTTTTGGTCCTACAGACTGACCTGTAGGAGATAACTGGTATCGCAGTTTCTACTTTGGTTTCTAAGGAGTGAAGCTGAGCAACTCTTCATGTTGAAAGAACAGCTCCTACCCATTGCTCTAATGGGTTACTGGCCTTTTAAAAATGGATTTCTAAGAGATCTTGTAGATAAGAGAATTTGCTCTATATCTATGTCCCTGCCTTAGACAAGTAGCCTGAAATCTCTTAGCGGATGCAGACGGCTCTAGAGGACATTGTCTGTCCCCAGCCCCTGTTTCCAGGTCAGGCCACACCACTGTGGGAGGCACACACTGCCCTTGCCCCCTCCCAGGCCCTGCATCTGTTTCTCTGGCTGGTCAGAAGGGGCACTTAACAAGCGCCAGCACACCTCAGCCCCACACACGGGTAGGGATGGCGCGGGCACCTACCCGGGCCCAAGAGTAGTCCATGGGCACCGTGGGGGGCGGAACCTCCTGAGCAGGCGCGATGACTCCTCTGGCCACGAGATCCTCGTACACGGACCTGGGAGGCAGGAAAACGGAGGAGAAGAGACATCCACGTGCATTTCACTCTTCTGGGCTCTTCTAGGGCATCTCTCGAATGCTCTTCCATCTAACCCCAGAGATTCCCAGCCCTGTATGCCCCCTTGTCAGCAGCTTACCCTTACCAGGTGGATTCCCAAGAACTAAACGAAAACAGGTTCTAACCAAGTCCAGCCCCACTGCCTCTGAACAGGACCTTAGAGAAGGCTGAGTCTGGAGGCCAAGGAAGACCAGAGGGGAGAAACGGGAAGAGACAACAGCTCATGTAATGGATGAGTGTTCCTACGCTTGTCTTTCATTCATGGCCCACAAAGTACGTAGGCTCAGAAACTGTATGTTTTAAGCCCAGTCTGAACAGCCTGTAACTGCTGCTTTTAGAAACAAGTTAGAAAAAAAGAAAGCCAAAAAGGAAAGATTCTGGACCATCTGAAGAGCTGCCTTAGACGCCCGAGAGAGACCAGGCATATCGGACACCTGTATTTAGGCAAGGCTGCTGCCCTGGTGAGGGGCTGGGAAAGGGGCAGGGAGGTGCCACCCTCCCCAGGCCCACTTACTGGATGATTTCTCCAAGCTCGTCGAAGCTCCGGGGCACGAACACGCCGGCCTCCTTCAAGGCCTGGTTCTTGGCAACTGCAGTTTCGGAAGCCTGGTTGGCACAAGCTCCAGCATGGCCAAACTGGACCTGGAATGCAAAGAAGAACGGCTTTAGCAGGCCGGTCAATCCCCTAAGAGGGAGAAGGCCTCTGAGGATGTCGGCACTGATTACAGGCAAGACCCCATTCAATGCTCTATGTCAGCGGTCCCCCACCTTTCCAGCACCAGGTGCCAGTTTTGTGGAAGACAATTTTCCCACAGACCAGGGGGTGTCGGGGAGGAGGGGTGATAGTCTTGGGATGACTCCAGTGCATTACATTCACTGTACATTTTATTTCTATTATTATTACATCAGCTCCACCTCAGCTCATCAGGCATCAGATCCTGGAGACTGGGGACCCTTGCTCTACATGAATCACTTCAGGCCCCCAGAAGGCTCACTGAATACGTGCGCTGGCTGACTCTCAGGCACAGATGAGAATCTGAGGCACCAAGAAGTTCAAGAGCTTACTCAAGGTCACACAGCTGGGGCACTGGAGCCAGGATACGAACCTGGTGCCCAACTCCACAAACACCTTCCTCTGGCTTCCCACGGGGCACTTACTGGGTAGGGGTGGAGGTGAGGAGACACAGATTAGCAGTCAGTTTGGGGCAACTGTGAGATGTTACACACTGCCAAGCTTAGCTAAGCGAAGCTCATAAGTGTGATCTGACTGTCCTGCACATACTTTGGATGAGGTATGTACCCTTACAGAACTCCAGATGATTTCCTGTAAAAATCCAAATTTCCACTTTTTTTTTTTAATAAAAAAGCCACATTTTGCACCATTTGGCCTATATTCTGACACAGCAACAATCAAAGGGAGCTAATTAGCTATTGCCCCCTCCCACCTGAGCATGAACTAAGATTAAACTATAAACCCAGTGGAATATGGGGTAGGGAGCTCGTTACGGGGAGAGAGAAGGAAGGAAAAACTAGTCAGAAGAGCTATGTGGTAACTGTATCAAAGAGATTAACTTAATGAAATGTGGTACAAAACCCTTATCAGGACAGGTGTGATAATCATATCTTCCCTGTTTAAATAACACTTCCTATGCATGCTCATGCTCAGTGACTCAGTCGTGTCTCACTCGGACTCTTGCGACCCCACAGACTGTAGCCTGCCAGGCTCCTCTGTCCACGGAATTCTCCAGGAAAGAATATCAGTATGGGTTGCCATTTCCTTCTCCAGGGGATCTTCCCAACCCAGGGATTGAACCCAAGGCTCCTGCACTGTAGTCGGACTCTTTAAACACTGAGCGACAAGGGAAGCCCCAAATAACACTGCCTCCAGGCACTTTTCTGAAAGCTTCACAAATGTCACCATTCAGTACCTACAACTGTTTCCTCTCGACCAGGAAGCGGAAGCACAGAGCAAGAGAGGGACTTGCCAAGGTCACACAGGCGGCATGTGGCAGCATTCACACCAGACAATGAATGTGGCCCAAGTTGTTTTCTTTTTTAAATTTTATCATAATTTTATTTATTTTTGGCTGTGCTGCACGGCACGTGGGTCTTAGTCCCCTGACCAGGGATCAAACCCACAGCCCCTGCAAAGTCTTAACCACTGGGACTACCAGGGAAGTCGCGGAGCTGAAGTGTTAGAAAGGTAAACCAGAACCGCTCTTTGGTTAGCAGAGCTTGAAGACACATGCTTCAAAGCAAGGTCGCAGGGCCTTGAGTACAGAACTTAATCTACGTGGGTGGATGGGGTGTGAGGAAGAGACTGTGCATTCACATAAACTCAACGAACACTGGACTTAAAGAAGTTAGGCAAGTTTAACTCAGATTTCTCAGAGCTAAAGCTCTTAAAAGGGAGATAATGAAATCTGAGGATGTTCAGAATGTATAGAAGCTTCCTTTTCACCGGTTTTTGTTTTGTTTTGAGGACCATCGCTACAGGACTCTGATGGCTCAGCAGTTAAGAATCCACGCAGTGCAGGAGAGCCGGGTTCAGTCCTTGGATCAGGAGGATCCCCGGAAGGAGGGCATGGCAACCCACTTCAGTATTCCTGCCTGGAGAGTCCCATGGACAGAGGAGCCCTGCAGGCTACAGTCCACGGGGTCACGTAGCGTCGGACATGAGTAAGCGAATGAGCAGCAGCAGCAGCAGCTGTAGGACCACTGTCCTCTTATCTCTACTCCCAATTCTTCTTCTTCTTTCTTTAATATAACTGCTATGTTTTAATTTATTCTTGGCTGCTCTGGGTCTTGTGTCGCTTTGTGTGGGCTTTCTCTAGCTGTGACAAGTGGGGGCTACTCCCTAGTTGAGATGCGCAGGCTTCTCGTGGCCATGGCTTCTGTTCTGAGGAACACGGGCTCTAGAGCACAGGCTCAGCAGCTGCAGCTTAGCTGCTCTGCAACATGAGGAATCTCTCCTGATCAGGGATCGAGCTCGTGTCTGCTGCACCGGCAGGCGGATTCCCATCCACTGTACCACCAGGGAAGTCCCATCTCCCGGTTCTCACTTCCATTTCCCCGAGGCACTGAACTGAGGATATTGTGTGGTGTATCTATCTCACCTCTTCTATGGGGCAGAGAGCTTTGCAAGGTCATGAGACCTGTTCAAGGAATCAAAAAATACTTATTAGCTGGACCATCACGGTACTACTCTATGTTCGTGTATTCTTGAAACTACATAAAGAAAGTTTTTTTTTTTTAATGAATAAAAAGCAAAAATAAAACACCTTGAGGGCTTCCCAGGAGGCTCAGGGGTAAAGAATCTACCTGTCGTTGCAGGAAACACAGGTTCCATCCCTGATCCGAGAAGATCCCACATGCCATGGAGCAAATAAGCCACAACTATTGAGAGCCCGTGTTCCAGAGCCCAGGAAACACAACTACTGAGCCCACGCGCTGCAGCTACTGAAGCCCTCGCACCCCAGCGCCTGTGCTCCTCGCCAAGAGGAGCCACCGCAATGAGAAGCCCACACACCGCCACTAGAGAAGAAGCCATTCAGTAATGAAGACCCAGGACAGCCAAAAATAAGTATTTTTAACCCCCTCCCCGCCAAAAAGCAAAATACTTCAAGGACCTGCCCTACCCCGAGGGTGATGATGAGCACCTGCCCAGAAACAAATGAGCAGGGTCCTCACCCTCTTGGAGGGGGCCTCAGCATGCTGGGGGCTGCTGTAAAGCAGAGCTGGTTGAGAGAAAGCCTGCAGGGGTGGGAGGAACTATTTTCAGATGTCGTAGTGGAACAGAGAGCAGCTAAGAAGAAACAGACTAAGGAAGGCTTCATGGAGCAGGTGTGTTGAAGACTGGAAACCAGTATTTGCTAAGACCTGTATGTGCCACACCTTTACAATTATCTTCTTAACTAAGCCACACAGCAATCCCGAATCATCCCCCCACCCTCTCTTTTTGATGGACGCATCAGGCAGCATGTGGGATCTTAGTTCCTTGAACAGGTATCGAACCTATTGCCCCCTGCGGTGGAAGTATGGAGTCTTAGCCACTGGACCGGCAGGGAAGTCCCTCAGAATCCTCTCCTTTCTACAGCTCAGGAAAATGAGGTACAGAGAGGCGAAACGACTCGCCCCAGTCATACAGATCCATCAGGAGCTACTCTAAGGCCTGTGGAAATGGAGCTCGGCCCTGGAGGATGGGCAAGATACATGACCCGCTCCCTTCCATTTATTTGGAAAAAAGATACACACACATACAGTTCACAGTTACACAAAGTGGATCCTACGGTAAGTATCTGCCACATCTTGCCCCTTCTTGGATCCCACACGAACCCTTTCTACATTGACATCTCAAGATCCACCTTGTTCTTCTCCTGCTCAGTTTTCTATTACATGGTCATGCCATAAGGACACAACACAGTCCCCTCCCAACCAGTGTTCGGGGTGTTTCCATGTCTTGCCATCACCACATGGCAGCAAGTATCCTCCAAGTACACATACTTCTAAACAGTTCTGCACGCACATCTAGCAAGTAAATTAGCAGAAATTGAGCTGCTAGTTCACAGGAGAGGTACACTTTACACCCGGACAAACAGTGCTATTTGGAGGTGACAGGAATCTGAAGGAGAAAGGCAATCAACCTAAGGGGAAAGGATAGTGTGACAGGCTTACTGGAAGGAAGAACCGAGGGTGGCCGCACCTCGCAGCGTGTGGGATCTTAGTTCCCCATCTAAGGACGGAACCTGTGTCTCCTGCAGTGGTGTATCGATTCTGAACCACTGGACCACCAGGGAAGTCCAAGGACTGAGGGTTTAAGTGTAGGAATTACCGCTGCTGCAGGAAGCCTTAATGACCAAATTTTATTTTATATACACACAGCAGAGGTCAAGGTCTGACACTCAGCTACTGACAAACTGATGGGTGACAAGCGGTCATTTCCTTGGTTTCATCATTAGTGAGTGGGCCTTCTTTAAAACAGAGGATTCTCTAAGCTGGACTCCAGGGGCTGAGGTCTAGCCAGTCCCACCCAGCAGGAGCGGGAGAGCTCAGAGGGCTTCTATCTCACATGCACTACAGGCTGGACTTCTGCTCCCAGGCACTTTCATATGTATCAGGTCATGTTAACATATCCAGAGGCTTTCCTCTACAATCCCTGCCCACACAGGACTTCCCAGCAGTCCCTCGCCAGCTCTGAGCCTAGGTTATGTCCTCTCCCTCCCCGGCCCCCATCTCGCTCACCGAAACTCCTTCTCATCGCTTAAGGAGCAGTTCATCTTCTCTAGATGCCATCTCAACTAACCCAGGCAGTATGTTACTCGTACTCTGAAGAGGGACTCAAAGCCTTGCTCTGGCCTCAATCTGGGGATGAATTTGTCTCTTGCAACTGGACTTTAGCTTCTAGAGAGGAGGGGCCCAGCTGGCCCTTGTTGGTAACGAAGCAGGTAATGCATGCTTATTGACGGAACCAGCTGCTTGCCAAGAGGCCCACGTGGTTTCCCAGAGATGCCCTCCCCGGGGCCCCAGCCCAGCAGGGGACAGTCCCGGGCCTACCTCGGAGGAGAACATGGCCGCACAGGTCCCGATGCACCAGCAGACCACGGGCTTGGTGATGCGGCCCTCTGTGACACCCCGGCAGATCTTATACTCCTCCGTGCCCCCTATCTGCCAGGCGACAAGAAAAAGCCCCTGAGCCAGTGGAATCCATGCTGAGCTGCTCCCAGAGCAGCAGTGCAGCAGGAAAATCTGTGCTGAGTCAGACAGGAGCCCAGAGTTCCAACTTGAAGAGGAGGGAACAGGGGCTTTGGTCTAATAACAGCCTGGAAGATGGAGATGAGAGATGCAACAAAGTATTCTCAAACGATGATGGGTATCCTCAGAGAGTTCCTAGAACTCCCCCTTCCTGATCTAAAGGTATCGGATAATTTAGGGCCAGATCTGATCAGGGGCACACGTCAGAGAGGTTCTTTGACTCTAGCTATCCACTCTACCCACTAGGGACAGACCGGGGTCAGCCAGGGACTGTCACTTTCAGTTATACATAAACAAAAAATGCATGACTTTCTTAAAAACCAAAAGCCCATGACTTTTATAAAAAGAAAAAATATAAAAAACAAAACCAAACTAACTTACCTCTCCAAGAACCACAATCATTTTGACTCCTGGAGTGTCCTGATATCGTAACACGTGATCCATAAATGTTGAGCCGGGATACCTGGTGAGAGCAGGAGGTGCAGTGAGGTGAGGTGTGAGTACAGGTGTGGGAAACACACGTGTACTAAGAACACGGTGGAGTTTTTTGTGTGTGTGGATGCTCAGTGAGGGTCTGGAGATGCCTCAGGAGTAATGGGGAAGGGGGAGGTAGTAAATGGAACACAAGGGAAGGGGAGGAAGAGGAATTAATAAACGCAGAGACGGTCCCATGGCAGTGAGAGACACCTGGAGGGTGAACATGGTAGGTGATTTTCAAATATGTCCACGGGGACTTCCCTGGCGGTCTAGTGGTTAAGACTCTGTGCTTCCGCTTCAGGGAACACAGATTTGATCCCTGGTTGAGGAACTAAGATTCCACATGCTACTCAGCATAATCAAAATAAATAAATAAATACACTATGTCCATAAGTTCCTTTAAAAAGGTGGAAACTCACGCCTCTCTTCCTGCATTTGGGTCGTTCAACACTCTCCCCTGACTAACTCATTTTGGGGGAAGGCAGCCAAGAGTAGTGGCTGGGGGAAGGATTCTCGGCCATCAGGGTAGAAGCTCACCTGGCAGCCACCTGCAGCCTGCCCAAATCTGACCACCTCAACAGAGACCTCCCCTGCACTTGCCAGAACCTCCCAACCAAGCCCTGGCTCCTAAGGCACAGGAACCATGAGGATACACGTTTATCACTGCAGTCACTTTGTTTTGGGGTAGTGATTTTTAAGAAACACAGCAATAGATAACGAATACTGTGTGCCAAGCTGCATCTCAGGCTATTGCTAGGTCTATGTACAAGCCGAAATATTTTAATTTTCTACTGTCACATGAGTTTGCAGAAGGACTTAAGGCCAAGGAGGCTTCAGATCTCCAAGGTCCTTTTGATATACTCAGGAGCATTAAATCCCAAGAGTACAATATAACTGGCAGCCCCGCCCAGACTCGTCTGACTTGGAGCCTTCAGTCAGGGAGCACCAGGGGTCTAGGGGTCCTAAGACCACCTCCCCAGAGACCTCAGCAGAAGTCCCTTCCCACTCAGGTGTTCCATTC
>SJYV01054212.1:931869-1016236 GCA_006410875.1 Neotragus pygmaeus
CTTTCATCCTCTCCTCGCCTGGAATTTCAGGCCCCCCACCGTCAGATGTGGGGACGGGGAGCAGAGGAGGGCGCCACATTCCCCCAGAGCCAGCTGACCGCGCCTCCCGTCCCGCAGAGAACGGCGAGTGGGCCATCGACTTCTGCCCCGCGGTGATCCGCCGCCGCGACGGTGACTCTCCGGGTGGCCCAGGGGAAACCGACGTCATCTACTCGCTCATCATTCGTCGGAAGCCGCTATTCTACGTTATTAACATCATCGTGCCCTGCGTGCTCATCTCGGGCCTGGTGCTACTCGCCTACTTCCTGCCCGCGCAGGGTATGGAGTCGCCCAGATCCCAAACCCGGGCCCCCTCCTGGGGGGCGGGGCCCATCCTCACCAGGCACTCCCTCCAGCCGGCGGCCAGAAATGCACCGTTTCCATCAACGTCCTGCTCGCCCAGACGGTCTTCTTGTTCCTGATTGCCCAGAAAACCCCAGAGACATCTCTGAGCGTACCGCTGTTGGGCAGGTGAGGGGCGGAGAGGATCCCGGCAGGGCTGCGCGGGGCTTGACTAGCGTGAAGGGCGGGGCCAGACGAGCACGGGGCGGGGCCAGGGCCAATACCTAAGGACTCCGAGTAGCCTTAACTATATGGTCCCCACCTGGACTTTATTTGGACGTGGGACGGGGCTGGGATCGCAGTGGGTTCTTCGGTCCCCCGTCCTCTGCAGTGCTGCTGGACGCCAACTTGAGGTCTCCGGAGTATCTCTGCTGGGGGTGGGCCGGCTCAGTGCCACCCACCTGGGACGCTTCTGGCCCGCAACTCTCCCTTCATCTTGAACTCACCGGTTCCCCAGGGGTTCCGAGGTCCAGCTGGCGTTGGCACTGTTGCAGGAATGAGGCGGACCCCTGTAGACTTCGTCCACACAGGCATAGCCAGGCCCCCTGAAGCAGGAGCCGGGCGCTCGCGCCTGCTACAGCCCCCACTTGGAGAGCCCCCTGCCCCGCGGCCTGGGCTACCCGGGCCAGGGCTCCACCCGGATCCCCAGCGTCTGGGCCCGGACCAGGGCCGCCGTCTAGTCGCCGTAGTTCCTGCTGCACCCACAGGGCTGAGATCTGTAGTGGGGATACGGAGGGAATGCAGAGGTCTCTGATACTCNATCTTAGCTTCAACCAAATTTTTAGTATAACAGCTAAGTAAAGACAAACAACAACAAAAAACATTCACAGGGCCATTTTTTGTTAAACCGAGAAGCTTTGTGTCAAGAATAAGGCCCCTAGGTAGATTTCTCTTTGATTCACAGTTGCAGGAATGAATAATCAAAGACCATGCTATGGTTGCATGAGGATGGACAAACATTTAAAAAAAGCTTGTTAGTCCCTTGAAACTATAAAGGGGATATGGTCTGCCCTTTAACAAATTAACTGGAAATGGACAGGGAATTCGCTGGTGGTCCAGTGGTTAGGACACAGCGCTTCCACTGCTGGGGCCTGGGTACGATCGCTTGCTGGGGACGTAGGCTCTCGCAGGCTGCAGGAGCCGTTAGAACAAGCAAGCAAAAACTGGCAATGGACAGTCTGACTTTCAGCAGGCACTCTCAATCTTTTCAAACCAGACGAGAGACAGAAGAGGCGACGACGAGCTTTCTGAGAACCCGGAAGCAGAAGNCGTAGGCTCTCGCAGGCTGCAGGAGCCGTTAGAACAAGCAAGCAAAAACTGGCAATGGACAGTCTGACTTTCAGCAGGCACTCTCAATCTTTTCAAACCAGACGAGAGACAGAAGAGGCGACGACGAGCTTTCTGAGAACCCGGAAGCAGAAGGAACACTCACGGTGGCAGGTCCAATGATGGTCACTCCCTTCTGCTCCGCCTTCTTGATCAGCTTCCTTGTGAGGGCCTCAGGGATGCCTTCGGCTATGATGGCGATGGTCCGGATCTAGAGCACGAGGGACCGTTATCATTTCACGTGAGACGATGAGGCGGCAACCTTTCCTGAACCCACCTCCCAGACCTCTCCCAGGAATAAACGTGACAATATGCACCTCCTTCTTCCCACCACCCTCTGGTCATCCAACCCTCCCACAAAAGAGAGGCTCCTGAAACTGCTCTCCAGTGGTTACCACCACAGTGAGTCCGTAACCAAGCAGAAGCAAAGGTTCCAGAAAACTTGCTGCAGTCAAACCTGTTATATTCTCGCCCATCCAAAAACTGACATGACTCAGCCCCATCTGTCCAGATGCCTGATTATAAACCAGCTATAGGAATAAGCCGCATGAGAGAAAACAAGCTGTTTCCACACTTGGACCAGAGAGTAGGCTAAGGGAAAAGCCAGAGCAGGTGGGGTTGAGTGAGAAAGATCCCACACAAACCTTTTCTATAAAGGGTAAGACAGTGTTTGAGGGTTTGTGAGTCATGGTCTCTGGCGGTAACTAGTACATTTTGTCTTCGAAGCATAAAAGCTGCCATGGACAATGTGTAAATGAATGAGCTTGTCTGTATTTCAATAAAACTTTATTTACAACAACAGGCAGGGGGCTGGGTTTGGCCAGTGGGCTAGTAGTTCACCAATCTGTACTCCGGACTAGAAAAGCTGCTCATTTTTAACAGGTATGTTTTGTGGGTTTTTTTCGCTTCACCTAGATAACAAAACAAGTTTATGCTTTCTAGTCATAAACTGAAATATCAGTTCTGTATCAGACAATAATTTTAAACAGAAAAATGACTATCTTAATCTGTAAGAGCTCTTACAAATCAATAACAAAAAAGATAAACACCTCAATAGAAAAAAAAGAAGGGAGGCCACATCACAGAATGCAAATGGCCAACACATATTTTCAAAAGCTCATTTTACTTAATAATCAAAGATATGCAAATTAAATAGCATGTCTGTCATTCTGTCACGTATATATGTTCTTTAAATTCAAACATTCAGTGTTGGCCAGGGAGGCCTGGCATGCTGTAGTCCATGGGGTCACAAAGAGTCGGACACGACTTAGCAACTGAACAACATCAACAGTGTTGGCAAGCAGGATGGATCACAGGCTTTCAAAGCTGCACATTCTGGTGCAGCAGTGTGACTTCTAGACATTTATGTGGGGAAGCAATGAAAGATATATGCTCATCCCAAGACTTGAAAAAGCAAAAATGGTAAATACTGATGTGGAAAGCATCACTGACAGAGATGGATTATAAAACAGATACGTTATTCCATTTGTTCAAATCCAGAAAAAGGTGTGTATGGATAAGGATGTACACGGAGTCAGCAACTGTGTTTCTGGGAAATTAATCTTGAGATATTTTTCCTCTTCTTACTTATCAGCATTGTTTTTTTACAACAAATGTGTAACAATCTTACAATAAAAATAATGCTTTTGATCCTGTTTTCAAAACCAGTCTCAGCACGGAGAGCACCTGGTGGGTACGGATGATCCTGGACTCTGGCAGCCCAGGTGGGCAGCCCGCCTACCCTCAGTGACCCCATCACCTCCTGAAGATCACGTCTCCCACCGCTGTCATCCAAATCGCTGGCCAGTCTCGAGTCCCAAGGCCTTTGTCCCCGGTGGACACCATTCAGCACTCGCCCAGCCTCCCACCCCCAGGGCGCAGTGAGCTACCTGAGTGTAATTCATGGTCTCCATGGTGCTGTCGTAGGCTGAGCGCAGGGAGGCAAAATTGATTAGCACGTCTACCTCCGGGTGCTTCTTCATGGCGTCAGCCATGTTCTTGAAGACGGGGATCAGGATCTCCTTGTGACCCCAGTAAAACTTCTGTTTGTGGTCCCCGCTGTGAGAAGGCAGAGGAGGGCTAAGGACACGGTCAATCTGCCCGGGCTCAGGAGGAGCTTCACCCAGAGGGTAAAAAGGCAGGGTTGCCGTCTTCAAAGAGCTTAGTTTATGGGAAAGAGATCCCCCAGAAACATCAACCGCCCCCATCTAAGATGGGCAGACGCCTCCCCAGCAAGGGAGGATAAGCCAAGGCCCCCTAGCTGTGTTGCTCTCAGAGGAGATGTGATGAAGACCTCCCACTTGGTGGTGGCATCCAGCCTCCCGGCCCCAAGTGACTCACGTGAACGGGTAGACCATGGCAGCCACCGAGGGCTCGTCGCGGGAGCAGACGTAGTCGAAGTCCAGCATGCCCTGCACAGCCCGGGTCTGCATGCCCCACACAATGGCCTTGGTGTGACGGCTGAAGAGGGTGGCGCTCTTTCCTGGTGGGCAGAGACACAGCGAGTGCACCCAGTACACACACACCCCTAGGGGCTCCCTGCCAGACCCCTCCTCACCCCAGGTCTGGGGAGAGTGACTCATCAAAACTGCAAAGGAAGGCAAGAGGGTGGAACTCGGACAACCTGGGGGACGATGCGCCTGGATTTGTTCTGCAAAGAGGCAGCAAAGAGTGAGAAAAGAGCAGAGAAGTCTTGCCTGGCTGGCAAAGAGCTCAACAGTGAATAGACAGCAGAATTCCTACAGGAAAGGTGTATATATGCAAATGAGGGCTTGATCAGTTTGTTTTTCCGGCTGCACTAGGTCTTCATTGCTGAGAGCAGGCTTTCTCTAGTTGTGGGAGCTACTCTGGGCTGTGGTGCATGGGCTTCTCGTTGTGATGGTTTCCCTTGTCGTGGCGCACAGGCCCTAGGGCACTGGCTCAGCAGTTGCCATGCGTGGGCTGAGCTGCCTCGTGGCATGTAGAATCTTAATTCTTGGCCCAGGGATCCCCTGCACTGGCAGGCGGATTCTTAACCACTGGACCGTCAAGTCCTGATCAATTATTCTTAAAGTCATCTGAAAAAAAAAGTTAAGTTCTCCCAATCAGAGTGACTGAAAGACATGTTTTTTTCTAACTTTGGTGCGGGGGCAGGGGAGGTGGGGGTGGCGGGAGGTGCGGCCATGCTGCTCAGCATGAAGGATCTTAGTTCCTTGTCCAGGTATTGAATCTGTGTTCCTTGCAGTGGAAGCATGGAGTCTTAACCGCAGAACCACCAGAGAAGTCCTGTGGACTTTTTATTTTTTAATTGAAGCATAGCTGATTTACAATGTTGTATTAATTTCTGCTGTATAGCAAAGTGACACACACACACACACACACACACACACACACACACACACACACACACGTACATTATATCTCACAGGACACTGCAAATAGTTCCCTGTGCTATACAGTAGGACCTTGTTGTTCACTCCAAGACTTCAAACAGATCCTCAACAATCCTTACCACCTGTGAACTTGGACAAAAGCCAGCTCATGTCAGGATTTAAACCTCTTGATTCTAGGTCAGTGTAGGTGCAAGAAAGAGGTTTGTTGTAGGCTTATCTCATCAACTTTCCACCTGACCTTCTTCCCACAGCCTTCTCCCAGGTGGCTTTTGCCTGCTCTTAGAGGGGTCACCAGAGGGCAGGAAAGGGCAGAGGGGATTGGGAGCTGGTAGTCACCTAGAGCAGGTGAGTCACCTGACCCTCCCCCTCTCAGCTGGAGGAAAGTACCCCTCAGAGGAGGTTCTCAGCTCTCTCTCAAGAAACATAATGCAGAAAGCTCAGAGGCATTTAGTATTAATTAACCTGCTGTACTATCACTGGCTTGGCTAACCAAGTTCAAGGTTTGATTAAATTAAGAAGGAGCTTCCCTAGTGGTTCAGTGGTTAAGAATCCACCTTGCAATGCAGGGGACACAGGTTCGACCCCTGGTTAGGGAACTAAGATCCCACAAGCAGAGGAGTAATAAGTCCAAACGCCACACCAGAGCCCATGCGCCACAACACTAGATACTGCCTGTCACAAGGAAGATCCCAGGTGCCACAACTGGGACCCGATGCAGCTAAACAATTTTTTTTTTTTAATGAAATTTAGAGATCACTTTCCCCAGACATGGAGGATTCACATCCCCATGCAGGCTCGCCTCCTCCATCACAGCCATAAGCTTCTCATGACAGAAGGCTCCTGATGGTGCCAACACCCAGGATTTACTGTGCCCTGGATCCATCTGGTTCAGTGAGACATGAGAGAGATCACAGAACAAGTGAGGCCACCTCGTCCAGTTCCCTCACTTTCCAATTCCTTCAAACTGAAGCCCAGAGATGCCAAATGATGGAAACTGTAGGTCATCTAGCATCAGAGTCAGGATTACACAAATACTACCTTGAGATGCAGCTCAACTGTGCAAGTGGGGAGGGACATAAGCCAGCACTGCCCCAGCCACCCAGCTCCCCATTCCCGGGGATCCCAGGACATGGCCTGGAATCTGCACCAACCCACGTGCACTCCTAGCTTGAAAAGGGCAGAACTGGAGCACTCAGCACAGAGAGAAGACAAGCTGAAGGTGGCGAGCCTCAGCCTGCAGGCAGCACAGAGGCCCAGACAGAACCTGCTGGGGCTAAGCCCCCGTGAGGCTCCTCCACCGGCTCCGCTGTCCTGGCCAATCTGCCCCCACCTCCTGCCCTCCTTTCCCACATTGCTCAGGACTGACAGTAAGACCAAACCCATTTCTCCCTCCAACCCCACCCCCATCCTGGCCAAGAGCACTCTCATTGACAGTCTATTCAGGGCTCAGCCTCAGGTCTGGTTTTGTACGTAAACAACGAATGGTGCCAGAGGCTGGGAGGAAGGGCTACTTGACCTCACCTAGTTACCCCTTTCCTCCTCTTAGCAAGGAGTCATAGGTCATCCTTAAGAGACTACCATTCCCCAGATTTTCCACAGCTGTGAATATCAAAAAGTTAAATGGAAGACCTGACACTTTGAACGGATGCATCTATCCACCTCAGTGAATCTAGTCACATCTGCGCGCGAGCGTGAGCACACACAGATCATATCCCTGCTAAACAGTGACCTCACACACACACACAAAGCCCAGTCCAGATTGACTGTGCACCCTTCCGGGTCTCTCTCTCTCCCCTTCTCCATCCTGTCTTCCTCCCAAACCCCAGAGAAATCTGAACTTGTCCCAGGTGCTGGGAGCTCTGGGATGCAGTCGGCAGTGGTGAGACTGTGGTGGGAAAAGAAACTGAAGCCGTCATGGGATGCAGAGAATCAGATGGTCGGCGCCCTTCTGGCTGCGCCAAGCCCCCTGCAGTTTCCATGGCTTCCTCCTGGGCTCCACTCCCCTCTCTGAGGCCGTGGGCCTGGCTCCTGCCCCTCCTGCACTGTCCACTCCCTCCCATGTGTGAGCTGGTGACAACCCCCACGGCAAGGAAAGCAAGGGCGTGAAATAAAGCAGGGGTGGGAAGGGGTGGGGCGAAGACCAGGACTTGGGGCAGGTTACACCGAGGCAGGGACAGAAAAGATACCAGACAACATCGCAACCCCCCAGGGACAGGGAGACAGAAGCACAGAGTAAAGACTGTAACCCACTAGAAAGCCACACGCGGAGCTGGGGGCATCCTACCTTGCAGGGGTCTTGGACCTGGGACTGAATCTGTCAAAGAAAATGACCAAGGCGACTGAGTGACCCGTTGATGGCTGGAGGCTTTGGAGGGAGAGGGTGGGAACAGGNCCACCCACTCCAGCTCCATTTCCCAACCTTCTTGACTCAGACCAGAAAAACTGGTCCTGAAATCAGATGGGTACATGTGCCCCTACCCTCTACCAAACAGACTGCAACCCAGGGCAGATCAAGCAGATAAAGGAGAGAGCAGCCACTGACCACCCTTAGTGGTTAGGACACATCAGTTCAGTTCAGTTCAGTCGCTCAGAAGCTAATCACAAATTCCAAGAGAATGGAAGCCTCCCCCGTCCCCCCAACCCCGGCTATGCCTCTCCAGCAGAGAAACACTCCCAGAACAACGACCACCCCCCACCCAATACAAAGACCCAACTTTGGAAAGGACCTGGATGAGAAAAGGGACCTTCTGCAGCTGAAAAAAAAAAATCAATATTTCCTTGAGTCTTAGTTCAGATCTCAAATTCAAGAACTCATCTCTGGTGCTCAGGAGAAGGATGGGAGAGCAGATAACAGGGGAATGGCACAGGATAGAAAAGCTTTGCCAGCTCACCAAAACACAGACTGGCCACCAGAGCACTTTGGCATGGATGGGGCGGGCCCTCTCAAGGCCAAGACAGAGAATTTATAGGATAGAGTGAAAAGACAGGGAAAGAATCTGGCCTCTGCATATTTACTAAGACAGGGTAAGAAGGCTCACAAAGCCAGGGAGTGGACTGGGTGGCAATAAATCACAAGTTTAATCATTCGGGGGAGTCTCTTGAGGGTAGTGGATCTTAACTTATTTGAGGTCTCAAACTTTTTTGAGCACCAGAAGAAAAGCCCAGAAAAATGTACACATATCCAGTTTTGCTTATCCCTTCAAGATGGTGACCTGTGACCATGACCTGACAGCCCAGAGACCCATAGCTAAGAACACTGCCTCCAGTGACAAAGGGACTTAAAAGTATAAACCTGTCTGGGCTGGGAAAACACACACACACACACACACACACACACCCACTGCAGTCTTGGGCTGCCTCCCCAGTAACTGAATAATTGAATGTGCTGTCAGACTGGTCAGAGATGGTTTCAGGGCAGAGCTAAGATCCTAGGGGTCCACTTTGGGGGTCCCAGGAACTGTTACCTAGGTAAATTTGGGGAAAATCATGACAGGGGAGCTGAACACACACACGTTCTCTCAATGGAAAAGAGGGCCCTTCTGAGCTGAATGGGGTCTTTTCTGCAGACAGGATAAGTGACCCAGAACTAAGTTCATCCACAGCAGCCACGGAGGGCAGAAGCAGCCCACAGGGAAGGCTGAATGAAAGGAGTCTGTTCCCCAGGACTGCACCCCTGGGACACAGCCAGTAGAGACGAACCACTGGGGATGCTATGTAGGGTCTCTGTGAGAAGGACAAAGAGCACTTATTTTAAGGTTAGTATCCACAGGAGTGGTTTTGTTTTGGTTTTTTTTGGAAAGGCCAGGCAATCCCTGGAGTAAAGAGAGGGACAAAATTCTGAGGGTCCCCTACTGCAGCAAATATACTGGAGAATGGGGGTGAAGACACCTACCACCCAGCTGAGCTCAAGAGCTGTTCCCATTATCATCTTCCAAGCTGTTTAAGAAGCTCTTTTAAAAGAAAAAAAGAAAGAAGCAGCAGCAGCAACAGCTCTTTAAAAAGTGAAAACACCCCTCACCCAACATTTCAGAATTTCAGAAATCCAATGATCTGAGCTGGCCGAAACAGTGCAAAGTTAAAAGGTGGAGAGAAGGGTGGGCTGGTTGACCAAACTGTGCTATGCATTGCTTCCGCCACCCCCTACCCCCACGCAAAATCCTCTTCCCAGGCACACTCCGGAGGACTACCTAAAGGTAGAACTCCTTGGTATCCGCCAAGGTTGGAGAGGGCCGCAGGCGCTGGGACTGGCGCTCTGCCAAGCCCGACAGGAGGGTGGCGGCAGCATCCTCCAGCCCCTGGAGGACCTTGTCTCGGCCAAGCTCGGCATCAACGCCAAGGGTGGGGAGAGAGACGGGCACCCCGGTCATCTGTCGCTTAGCGGCTGGGCCTGACGGCACCCCCAGAGCGAGGAGGGTCCTCCCTGCACCGTCCATCCAAGGATAGGTCCTCGTGGCGAGGCCTGGGGCGGCCCTGCCAATGTGGTCCTCGGCGGCTGCGCGCCCTGCTCGCTCCTTCCACTTTGGCGCGGGGTTCAGTCGACTCTCCACAGAATTAAAAGGGAGGGCCTGAACCGACTGGTAAGGAGTAGGAGTGGGGAGACTACCACGGCTCTACCTCCTTTGACCGGTATCCGACGGCGGGGGTGGAGGGACCCAGATGGGGGCAAGAGGTGGCCACAGAAAGCCCAATGAGGCTCAGCGACTAGTCCTGGGGTGGGGATGAGGGGAGCCAGTTAGGGGCGATGTAATACGGCGGAGGGAAGGCAAGCAAGAGCGGCGGCCAGCCTTGTGCAAACTCCGGCAACTAGAATGTGGAGGAGTTGGGGCGGGGGAGGGGAGGGCGACACGAGGCCACCGGCCGGGATCCCAGCGAAGGCTAACCTAAAACTAAGACCCCCAAAACTCCAAGCAGGTGCAGGGAGCGCGCGTGAGCCCCAAGCCGGCTTCGAGGGAGGCGGTTCCGGGTTGGGGGAGGGAAGCAGGAAGCTCCTGGACCAGGTGGGGTCCATCTCGGGAAAACAGCCGTCCGCCACTCACCTCTCCGAGAAAGTCTGTGCGCGGCGTTCAGTCTACAGGCCCCAAGTCACCGCCCACTGCTAGGAGCGCTCCAGCCTCCCGCAGTCGCCGGAGACCTGGCTTTTGTCCGGGCGCTGGCGGGCTTCTCCCCGCCCCCATCGGCACACAGCGCGAGCCGCCGGGCCATTGGCCACACGCATTCCCTAGCCTGAGCGCCAGAGCTCCTCCCAATTCGCTGCCTGATATAGCCCCGCCCCCGAGGGCAGGCCGCAGGGTTTGCTGGGACTTGTAGTCCCGCTGATGCGTCTGTCCTGGATGGCTGGCAGGCACCGCCTCTCCGGAGCCGCCGAGCCAGGGAGGGGTCGGGGGCGGGGCCTCCGGTGGGGAGATGGGCTGGGCTACGCTGGGAGGAGAACATACGAGGCTGGGGGCCATGGCCTGATCGCTTAGGAGGTGGGCCTAGAGCCGCTGCGATGGGGTGTTGGGGAGTGGGGGCTGGGGTGTTGGCCGACGGGCTGTATCGCAGCCTTGGGGACCGAGTCTCCTTCCCATCTCGCTTTGGGAGAAACTGACGTCCGTATCCTAGCAGTTTGAAATCGGCCACATCGAACCCAGATGCTTAGACTTGCTTTTTGCAAGACTGCTTGCCCATTTTCACGTGGACCCTCTTCCTTAAGCTGGTGGAGCGAGGCCGAGAGCAGACTAATAGATGAGACCTCCCACTGTGAGTGGCATAGGGCGGAGGACCGCGTGAGCAGGTGGGGCTAGAAGGGGTCAGTCACCACCTTGCGTCAGTCACCACCACTCATCCACTCACCTGGGCGCGCAGAGCAGAGAATTCAATGAGAGATTCTAGCGCAAGGCTGGGGCCATCTCTGCTGCTCGGGCTCCCCGCCCCGCCCCCACTATCTCACGCTTAGATGAGAGGAATGAATGAACTGCTGCCTTCCTCTTCTCCATTACCGGGGAAAGAGAGTGCATTTTCCAAATCAAAAACTGGGACACCCGGTCTGCTAGGTATTGGTGAACTTGTGGGACAGAGTTTTTTTAATCAGACAGTCCTAGAAACCAAGACATAGATTTACTGCTGAGACATCCTGGAGCTTTCCTATGTCCATCCCAGTCCTCTAGGTCTCTGGAGCTGCTCCCTGACCCTAACAGCTGTCTAGCTCCAGGAAGGAGGATCATGCACTGAGCAGCTCAGGTGAAAGGGTCAGCGCAGTGTGCAAACAGACCACATGTCTGCGTTCCTGCCAGGCGCCGGGATCACACTGTAACAGTGTCACCACATTGCGGTACACAAAAACCCTGCCAAATCCTCCCCCGAAGTCAAGTCACAGCCAGGAACAGGGAAGCTACACTTGTTGGCCATGCCTGAACAAAGTGATCCCTGATGACGTCAGTTTCTGGTCCCATCCCTCACAGGCATCTTCTTGAAACGGCATTTCCTCAGCTCCTCTCTCCTATTGGTCATAGAGAGCCTTCCACTCCTACCTGGAATGAACTCCACCCCTACTTAGAATCTCCCCAAATAGCACCCATCTTGGAGAAGGATCACCTCTCCATAGCTAAAGAAAACACCTCTCATGAAGGTACTCCTTTTCTGGCCTTGGCGATAGCAACTCAGGCTCTTTGTGGGCTAGTGGGAAGACTGAAGTCAGGGAGAATCCACTGTGTAGCAATTATCCCCCTGGTTAGAGAGATACACGCATCCAAACAACAAGGTCCTACTGTATAGCACAGGGAACTATATTCAATATCCTGTGATAAGCCATAATGCAAAAGACTGTAAAAAAAAGTAATATATATGTATAACAATCACTTTGTTGTAAGCAGAAATTAACACTTTGCAAATCAAACATACTTAAATAAAATTTAAAAAAAATTACATATCCAGAAACAGGCATTTAGGCTGTAATAAACTTTGTATATCGATTTGAGAAATTTTTTAAATGCATTTGTCCACAGCCCCAGCAATTCCATTTCTAACAATTTATCCTTCAATATATTGCAGATGTATGTATTTTCTGGCCTCTCTCCAGCACTTTCAATAGTGCCTAGTACCTAGGCAATGGGCTTGCCAGGTGGTGCTAGTGGTAAAGAACCCTCTTGCCAAGGCAGGAGATATAAGAGATGCAGGTTCAATCCCTGGGTCAGGAAGATCCCCTGGAGGAGGGCATGGCAACCCACTCCAATATTCTTGCCTGCAAAATCCCAAGGACAGAGAAGCCTGGCAGGCTACAGTCCATAGTGTCGCAAAGAGCCAGACATGACTGAAGCGACTTAGCATGCATGCACCTGGTCAATAAGTATTTGCTGAGTGATTAAGTTCCCCATCTCGATGTTGCTGGACCCAGGTTTTGACTAATTCTGGAGAGAACAACAAGAAAGTTACTATCCAAGGAGTGAGAGAGGAGAGGTGCTGACCAGGGGATCCATGAGCCAATCGTGGAAGTTTTTCAGTTCCCTCAGTGGGCCCATTGCAGACCCCCCAACACTCCCCAGACTCCCTCCTTACCCCACCATGCCACCACAAAGGCTCCTCTGCCTCAAATGAATCAATTTGGACCCCCTATTCTTACCTTTCTGTTCTCTGATTTAAAAGCTTTAAACTCTTCTGATTTTCCCATTTGAATCACCTCCCTCCTCAGCTTGGCAGAGGACAGGTCCCTGTTCCTGGGTACTGTTGATGGCCTCAGGCTGCAACGGCTTGGAGCAAGGCTTGGGTTCCCAACCAGAGGCTGGGGTTGGGTCGCAGCAGTGAAAGAACCAGATCCTAGCCACTAGACCAGTGGTCAGTGACAACGGCCCTGGCCCTTTGGATTTGCGAAAAGAATTTCCATGAAGACAGAAAGTAGTGAAGCAAGTAAGTATTTATTAGGAGGAAAAAGAGTACAGTACGTGTTGGTAGGCACACCAGCACACTCAGTGGAAGAGTCCCTGTGTTGCACCATTATGGCAATTTAAATCACTTAAATGGGGCAATTCTTCCAGTTTTCCCTTGGCCAATCATTTTGATTTACCTGGTTCACAGTCCATATTTGGTATATCTCAGTGTCCTTCCATGTGTGCACACATCTCTTAGCCAAGACGGATTCTACCGCAAAGACCTATAGGTATAGCATCCCTTGACATCACTCCTCCTTTGATTACCAAGGATCCTTTCTGAGCACCTGTGGTCAGGGAGGTCTCCTGACTTCGGGAATGAGAAATATATGGTCTGGTCAGGGCTCAGCCTCCTCCTTAATTGTCCTGCTATTCTTGTATTAAAGTTTTGGTCCACAAGGAATGAATCTCCAATTGTTTTATGCTGGGGGCAGGGGGAGGAGGCATTTACCTCCTGCTTCACCATCTTTGTGTCCAGGTTTTGGGCATTCTATCTCAGTTTCAGAAGCTTTAGTCTGGGGACATCCTTGGTGGTTCAGTGGTTGAGAATCTGCCTTCCAATACAGGGGACTCGGTTTAGATCCTGGTAAACTAAAATTCCACATACCACAAGACAGTTAAGCCCCAACTAGAGAGGCCCACGCTTGGCAACTACTAGGCCTGCACTCTCTGGTAGGCACATATTAGGCACTCACTGTATGCATGACCGAATATCAGCTGGATTGAATATGTGAATGAAGGAAAGGAATCGTAAGGGAACAGTAGTGGGGAGGAAAGAGAAGATGCAGCCAGGAGGAGGGTCTATGAGAGCCTAGGGTTCTAAACCCACTTCTATCATGTGACAGCCATGGGTCTCTGTAGTCAGAGACCCATCATCCTCCTCCCTCTGGAGAACCAGGGGGAGTTCTCACTCCTGCAACACTCATTTTTTTCCCCACAACAGTTGGAACCAAGGGCAGGTGTGCTCTGGGAAAGTGCCCCAGGGAGGGTCCACCAGAGCCAGCATCTGTGCTCAGGAAATATTTCCCAGCCAGACCAACCGATTCGTGGCTGGCCTCCTTCTAGTCATCCTCAGATTTACCACCCTCTATGTGCTTAGTCACTCAGTTGTATCCTATTCTTTTTGACCCCATGGACTATAGCCCGCCAGGCTCCTCTGTTCATGGGATTCTCCAGGCAAGAATACTGGAGTGGGTTGCCATGCCCTCCTCCAGGGGATCTTCCCAACCCAGGGATCAAACCCAGGTCTCCCACATTGCAGGCAGATTCTTTACAGTCTGAGCCACCAGGGAAGCCATCACCCTGTCTAAAAAATTGCTACCACTTCCTCCCTACCAGGTGTTTTTCTGTGACATTCCCTCTTCTTTCAGGAAACTTTCCCCTAAGAAGGCAGTTGACCACTTCCTTTTCCAAGACAGAACCTGTAAACTTCTCCCTAACAGATCACTTACCCTCAGCCTTTACTTGCCATGTTTTGCCTTATCTTTGAATGGATTCATTATTTTTCCCTCTTGTCTCTCTGTCATGTTCTGTTTTGGGGATGTAAAGGGTAGGTAGAAGCAGAGGTCACGATGTGCAGATAAGAGATGTCAAGTTCCATCAGGGCCACAGTCTCTACCCTGATACACTCATCTTTTTGTTGTTGTTGTTGTTTATTTGGCTGTGCTGGGTCTTAGTTGTGGCACACTGTATCTTCGA
Organism: Neotragus pygmaeus; assembly: GCA_006410875.1. NCBI lineage: Eukaryota > Metazoa > Chordata > Mammalia > Artiodactyla > Bovidae > Neotragus > Neotragus pygmaeus. The sequence continues at coordinate 946,547 of SJYV01054212.1, forward strand.
TCTTCATTGTGGCATTTGGGATCTAGTTCCCTGACCAGGGATTGAACCCAAGCTCCCTGCATTGGGAGTGCAGAGTCTTAGCCACTGGACTACCAGGGAAATCCCACCACCAATCTTAAGAGACATCCTGGGATGTTGGGAGGCCTTATCTAAAGCATGGGTTGTGTTCACCGCTTTCCCTCACAACTTAGGTGTTGCCTCAAGGACGCACAGCCCCAAATGCTATGTATTCAAGGCTCCTTGATGACAGAACCAAAAGAGACCTCACAAGAACCCTAGTCCAGTTCTCTAATGTTACAACGGAAGTACAGGGAGAATTGAGGTCCAAAGAGGTGCCCTTATTGCAGATGGGAGGGCAGATTGATGCAACTAGTTTGGAAACCATTTGACATTGTCTTATTAAGTTGAAGAGTCATATACACTAAAACCCTGCAGCTCCACTCTTGTGAATGTATCTCGTAAACATATGTGCCAGGACACATATACAATATTGTCCAAAAACTAGACAGAGCCCAGATGTCCTTCAACACTTGGCTGGATGGATTGTAGTGTATTCATACTATAGGAAATTTGACAGCAGGAGGAATGAATGAACCGCAGCTACACACAGCAACATTAATGAAACGCATAACAGAATATTAAGCAAAAGAAAGTGGAACAACAACAACAAAAAAAACAGTTATAGTAGGATTCAAATCGCATGGAACCCTGGAGAAGGAAGTGGACTTCAGTGTTTTTGCCTGGGAAATCCCATGGCCAGAGGAGCCTGACAGGCTACAGTCCATGAAATGAGCTGGACACGACTGAGTGACTGAGCGCACACACAGCACACAGTATAAGGACCAGCTTTTGCCTTTAACCAGTTCTACCACTCCTTTGGAAAGGCATTTCTGACAATGTCTTTAAGTTTGAATTTATTGCTATGAGTTGAGTAGTTACTAAAGGTCTCTATTTTTGTTGCCTTTGCTAGAGATTTATTACTCTGGGTAGACATTTTGAATAACCACATAGAGTTAACATAAGAAAAACTAAAAAAAAAAAAAGAAAGAAAGAAAAACTAAACTGTATTATTTGGAAGGGATACATAGCTGGAAAAACCGCAAAAAAAAAAAAAAAGACATGGAAATGATTACTGCTAAAAAAAAGAAGAAGAAGGATAGTCCTTCTTTCATTCAGTGAGTACTTACTGAACTCCTCCAATATGCCAGGTACTGTTCTGAGCACTGGAGCAACAGTGAATGAAACAAACAAAAATGCTCACCTTGTGGAGCNAAAATATATTGATGATTGTTTTTCATATCTTTCTTAGAGTTATAGCCTTGTTACAAACCCCAGGGCCAGACCCAGAAGGTATTATGACTGGAATCATAAAAGCATAGAGCTTGGAATGCCGGGTCAGCTTCAGGCATGAACGCTGCCTACACACTTGCTAATTGTTCTCGAGACCAGCCCAGAAGGGAATGGACTGGGGTAAACACAAGGAGATCTGGACTATGTCAGTGTAGTCCATGATATTTAGGAGTATGTGATTGATATGGCATGTGTCTTGAGAAAGATAAGATCTGAGAAAGTCTTATGGTCTGCAGTTAGGAATAAAAGCTGGATTCAGAGTGGACTCTGCACCTCAGTCCAATAGAGGCTGCAGGTCCCCTGACCCACTGCACCAGATTTCACGTTCTGTCTTCATGCTCGTCGCTCAGTCCCAGACCATTAGGGCAACAAGGGGGCAGGATGGAGTTGTCCCCCTGGAAACGCATGATGTGGGCACAGACCCCTTCCCTCACTGACTCTTGGCACCTGGAATCCAAGGCTCCGGTGCCCAGGTTCTGTTCCCTCGTGGTGAGGTGGCCCAGGAAACATCTGGAAAGGGTGGTGCTGGGCGGCCCGGTGCTGCTGCTCCTGATATTGTGCCCTGAACGTGTACACTGATATCACTCACTGTCCTCCTGCTCCCTGTGCCCTTCAGTGAAGCTGAGGGACTTTGAATCGGCCGTGAACAACTTTGAGAAGGCCCTGGAGAGAGCGAAGCTGGTCCACAACAACGAGGCGCAGCAGGCCATCATCAACGTGAGCCCCTCTCTCTGGGGGTGGGGATGGGCAGGCCCCGGGACCCTCAGCTCCAGATGTTTATTTCCCTCAACTGCAGCGCACCTTCTAGGTCGGGCAGCGGCTTTCCAGTGTTTGTTGTTGCCATCCGTTTCTACAGCAACCCAACCAGTACACACACTGTTAACTTTGTTGTCTCGGCCACACTGCACAGCAACTTAAGGGATCTTAGTTCTCCAACCAGGGATCGAACCCACACCCACTGCAGTAAAAGTCAGCATCCCAACTACTGGACTGTCAGGGAATTCCCCTCAATACACATAGTTTTACTTGAAAAAACAGATGAAAAACAGCAAGTTTTATGAAACATATTTACCTTTATAATGTACACCGTATTTCTTACTCTATTTTCTTTTTTCTTTTCATTCCTTGTCTTTAATGCTGGCTGAGACCCCGTAAACTGACTTTAGGACTTGCGCTTAGAAAAGTGCAGCCCCCACAGAAGATAATAGGAAAGCAGCGTGATGGCCTCACTCCCCAGTCCAGACTTGCGCTGCTCAGTCGGGCGGCCACTAGCCACCTGCAGCGTTTAGAGTAAATGGGGTTAGAAGTAAACGAGCGTTGCAGTTCAGTTCCTCAGTCACACCAGCCACATTGCAAGTGATCAGTTGCCACGTGAGGCCTCCGGGTATCACACGGTGCAGATCTAGAGTCTTTCCGGCACTGCACCAAAGGTGACGACGTGGCCCTGGCCCTTGGGAAGCTGAAAACACAGTCCCTCATTCCTGACTGGTGCAGCAGGGACTAGGGGACTCAGACTGAGAGCTCCAGCGGGCAGGCAGAGCTGGGCCTTTCCCCTCACGGGTTTCGAGGCCTCGGAGGCTGGGCAGCGTTTTGAAAGTAGGAGACAGAGAGAAGTGCCCATCAAGCCAAAGAGACGCACAGCCCTGAATGGCTCCTCAAGTGACCTAGTCCCTGACCTCTCACCCCTTGATTGGCATCTCCAGGCAGGAAAGCATACCAAGGGGCAGACCGCACTGCCCAGGAGCATCCAAGCCTGGCAATCCAGGGCCTGTAGACATTCCCTGAGTGTCTAGGGGTGTTCCACCCAGGGCAAGTCACAGGGAGGGCTGCAAGAGAACAGCGTTGCCCTCAAGATACAGCACAGGCTGAGTTCCCAGTCCCTGGCTGTGCTGCAGAGGCCCTGGAGGCCCCTCTGAAGGCAGGCCAGCCCCCAGCCCCACCTCCACCCACGATGTGCTGCTGAGTCCCCTCCATGGCTTGCTGCCTGGCTGCAGGCTGAGGGACTTGCCTTGTCTCCTTTAATTTGGCTGAAGCTTTAGGAATCAGTAGACAGACGCAACCCCTAAAAACATGCCTGAGTCTGAGGGAAATGCGTTGGCGTCACCCCCAGTGGTGGATCTCTCATACCACTTAGCATGGGGAGTTCAGAGTCCATAGGATCCATGAACCTCAGGCAGGCGTAGTCAGAGGAGCCAGGAGGAAGGGGACGGGGGCAGGGATGGGGCTTGGGTGGGGAAAGGACAGGTCCTACAGTCTTAAGAGAGTTCACTGATACTCCTCTCACCCACAGGCCTTGGATGATGCCAACAAAGGCATCATCGAAGAGCTGAAGAAAACCAACTACAGGGAGATACTCAAAGAAAAGAAGGAGAAAGGTGAGTTTTGGAGCTGGAAGAAGGCACCTTCAGAAACCTGCCTGGGCTCTCCTTCCAGTGGTCCTCGCCCCGCTTCCTGCTGCTCCTTCAGTTGGGCTTGGCACTGCCCACTGAGCATTCTGATTTCAGTGCCGCCAGCAGCCGTTCCCAAGGAAGGAGGGGGCCCCCTCAGCCTGGGGTCAGATCCCATGCTGTCTGCCCTATTTTTTCAATACTTCTGCATTTTAAAAAAAGATGCGTTCGTTTACTCTATTACTTATTTTCCTTTCTGGCTGTGGTGGGTGTTTGTTGCTGCACACGGGCTTTCTCTGGTTGACTGGGGACTACTCTCGAGTTGCGGTGCTCGGCGGTAGCTTCTCTTGTTTTGGGGCACAGGCTTCAAGTGCACGAGCTTCCGTAATTGCAGTCCGTGGACTCAGTAGTTGTCGTGCCTGGGCTTAGTTGCTCTGAGGCATGTGAGATCTTCCCCGACCAGGGATCGAACCTCTGTCCCCTTCATTGGCAGGTGGATTCTTAACCACTGGACTACCAGGGAAGTCCAATACTCCCATATTTCTTCAATTCATCAAATATTTGTCAAGCGCTTGCCACCTGCCAGGGAAGTGTGAGATTCTGGGGGTAACAGAAGCTCGGCCCCCGCCCTGGTGGAGCCCACAGCCCAGTGGGAAAGTCTCCTGAGCAGGGGCCTCACTCTGCTCTAAGAGCCTGGGCAGGGCGCTCCCAGTTCTCTTCTGAGAGGAAGAATCTTCCGCTCTAGGCTCCAGAAGATGCCCAGGCGTTTTCCCGGTGCGAGGTGAAAGGCTGAGGGCATTTCAGGCAGGAAACAGGAGCAAACACGGAAGCAGAGTGCAAGTAGCTTATACTGTGGGGGCTCCTACCGCTGGCCACACTGGGTTAACATCAGCCAGAATGATCTCACTAGATCCTCACTGCCAGGAGGCGGAGGTACTGCTTAGGGAGGAGGACACTGGAGCCTGAACGGTCGGCCCAGGTCACTCAGCAGTCTGACTGGGAGCCACACACTCCCACTGTGGGCAGCTGCTCTTCAGGGTCAGTAGTGAGCAGGGCAGGGTCGGGACAGGGGGCCCGAGGGCTGGCTGAGGTGACAGGACTGCGCTGGTCTAGCCTTACCACGTCCTTTCTCCCAAGAGTTCCAGGGAGTGAAGAGGCCTTTGATCCCCACCCCCACCCCCCAGGCACTAGCTATCTGACTGGCCCCCATGAAAGGAGTGAGGGAAGAGGAAGTGGCTGGGACTCCAGGCCCCAAGGAGTCAGCAGGGATGGGGGCCGGGCCCCGGAGTGGTGGGGGTGATAAGCTGATCTCCACTCAGGGCTTCTTGCCTGCCCAGGCGCTCTTTTAAGCTTTATCCATGCTGACTCATCGGATCCCTCCTGGAGCACTATGAAATAAGTGTTTAGTCGCTCAGTCGTGTCCGACTCTTTGTGACCTCATGGACTATAGCCTGCTAGGCTCCTCTGTCCATGGGATTTTCCAGGCAAGAATACTGGAGTAGATTGCCATTTCCTTCTCCAGGGAATCTTCCCGACCCAGAGATCAAACCCACATCCCATGCATTGGCAGGTGCATTCTTTAACGCTGTGCCACCTGGCAAGCCCCAAATAAGTATGACATGCTTGATTTTACGGATGAGGACGCAGGGCCAAGGGGTTAAAGTCCCACAGTGGTTTCTGGCCTTGGACAGCCTGGCTCTGGAACCCAGGGTTTTACCATGGTTCTGCACATACTATTTCTGTCACCCCGACCCGATCCCGTGGGCCCTCCCTCCAGCCACACTGAAGTGAAGGGGAGCTAGGGCTGGGGCTCCCTCGGGGCTTCTGGGAGGACAGAGCTCCTTCCAGGCACCAAGGCTGAAGCCCTCTCGGATCCCGGCACAGCAGCGGCAATCTGGGTGTGGAGTTTCGGGGCACCTAAGCAGTCAGATGACGGCTTTTTATTACCCAGCGCCTGCACGTGGTGGCTGGATCCCCTCGGAGATCTGCTTCTGCCTCCACATGCCGTTGGAGCCGCTCTCAGAAGCCACAGAAGCAATAATGTCAGGGGATGCAGCAGGTGCTCCAAGCATTCTCCTTCCTTAGCTGACAGCACGCTGGGAAAGGCATCCTGAAAACTTGAGGAAGGCCCCCAAAAGGCATAGGCAGCTGCTGGGCACTTCCCTTCCTGGACAGCAGGTGGCAGCATTGCATGTGTCTTCACAGCCAACAGCAGCCTTTGCTGGGTCTGAATCCAGAGTCCCTGTTGGCATCTTAGAAACCAGGACTTCCAGGAAAAGTGTGGAGGAGATTCAAGAGGAGATTGGTAACTTTTCTCCAATAGCTGGTAAAAACAAGGAGCAAGGATCCCTTGGGTTGTATCTGCATCTGAACTTCCAGCACAATTTGCTCCCTTTTTTTGCAGGGGAACCTCCCAACAAATGGTGAGTGTGCTCCCCAGGGACAAAGAGAAATGCAGAATGAGGATGCCAGAGGAGAAGCCTCTGTCTTTCCCCAGCACCTGAGCTAGTTCTTGTAGGGAAAAAGAAAGAATGTGGGCTGGGGGCAGACTGTCCTGGGTTCAAATCTTGGCTTTGCCAATTATATTCAGTGTGACGTCGTGTGTGATTTCCCCGTTCTCAGTGTCAGGCCTCTCAGGACAAAATTTCACCTCTCTTCTCTCCTTTCTTCTGTTTTTCAGGAAATGCCACTATGTTGGATCAAACACGGACAGCAAAGGAGAAGGAAACGAAGAAAATCAAAGATGAACCTGAGAAGGTGATGAAGCAGTGGGAGCGGGAGAAACAGCCCGAAGGTGTCTTGTCTAAGGGAACTTCGGGGGTCACAGCTAGGCAACCAGAACACAGGCAGAGAGAAGACCCAGAAAAAGCCTCGTGGAGAAAAGAATTGGGTGCGAAGGAGAGAGGTCCAGGAGACACTGCCAGAGGACAGTTTGGAGAACCAGGCAGGACAGAACAGAACAGAGAGGAAACCAGGGAAATTTACAGGAGGCCTTCAGACCTGGATCAAAACCTTTCAGATGAATCAAGCCCAAGGGAATCAGAAGGACTGGAGAAGAGACTTTCAAAAACTGACGGAGGAGAGTTGGAAGCTCTGGGGGAAACGGAATCAGGAGAAATAAAAGAAATGGAAATAACAAAAAATTCTGAAAAATAGAAAAAGATGAAAAGGAAGAGGAACCCATTGAGTAGCATTAGGATCAGCAGGCTGGTGTTCACAGGGACCATGGAGGTCTTACTAAACTGGACATTCAAGCTGAGATTTGTCTCTTATGTGGACTGGGTCCCACAGGTCACCCTGTCTTTTTCTGTTACTGTTTTCCCTTTAAATGTGTATCTTTCACTCTTACAAACCCCGAGTCTGTCATTTTGCCTCCTTATTGCCACCCATTCTCAGAAGAGCCTTAAGAGAATGAATGCATAGGCATGGGGGTCCCACTTGCTGAGCAGAACGCTGACATTTCTGACTAGGGGAGACCCCCTCCCCAGACAAGGCCTGACCCACAGTGTCAACAAAGTGTGAAATGTGGTCCTCTCCCCCAGACCCTGTGCAAGGACCTTATGGGAGAAGTGAGAAAGATGCTAAGAAGAAAGGGTTTCAGGGGAGGAAGAAACAGGTGAACTCCAAGGAACTCAAAAAGCCTAAAGTGGGGAGGAAAGAGAAAGGCTTGGGAACAGAGGTGTGGCTGCCCAGCTGCTGACCATTGGCTCATCTTGCTGAGTACCACTGTGTGCAGGGTACTGTGGGAGGCTTTCTGGAAGAAATAAGGATGGGACAACCTCAGTCATCAAACAGCGAGGGAGACCTACTTGTAAACCCCGAAGCCTTGAAAACAGAATGAAGTGCCTGCTGGCACTGGTGGGGGCTCTTGGAGCTCAGGCGGAGAAGGAAGATGTCTGGCAGAGAACAGGGAGCAGCTGGGAATAGGAGTTGCCTTGAGACCCACCTGTGCCACCCTGGGGGGCCTGCATCCAGTTGAGTAAAATAAGCTCCCCAAACTTGCTTCATCCTCTGTATAATGAGTACCTGCCTCGGGGCTTGGTGCTTCGCACATCCCTGGTACACAGGAAGCTCTTGAAAACCCACCGGAGCTTCTAGTGGTTTCACAGAGGGGCGGCTGAGCAGCTGCCCCAGAGGAGGAGTTAAGAATTTCACTGCTTTATCCATTTAGCCCTTTGGCCATTGCCATCCTAGTTCCAGCTCCATAGTTCCTGGAAGGGTTGGGCTTGATTGGGGCAGAGGCTGACTTTGGGCCTGCCAGACTAGGGAGGCAAGTGAGGCATTTCAGTTGCAACTTTTAAGGAACATAGGGTCAAAAAACTCAGTAAGCAAGAGAAACAGTATTTTAACGCAATATCACACACAAAAAATTGCAAAACTGAGAAATTATTTCCTGCCACATCAGTAAACAAGGATGTCAGTCATCAGCGACTGCAGCCACCATGGAAGGTGAGCTGATGAGTCCCAAGGGAGCACAGAAAGGAGACTACTTGCAATCTAGCAAAAATCAAAACATTCCCTACAGTTGGGCCCTGAGGAAAGGAAATTCAGGATGTGAAAAACGCAGGACACAGGCTCCAAATAGCTGAGGTGCGTATTAAAGGAATGATTGCACCTTCCCATACATAGAAAAGTTCTAAATTCCTTAACTTGGGATACCTGGTTTTGTCTAACAATAATCTTTTCCACGTTCAGATTACCGGCCCTTTGCTGGAAAACTTCTGTATAATGCAGCTCCTATGCTCGCCTCCTCAGAGCAGTTTTCTCAGGGTTACTTGAGATCCTATCTCCCTGGCTTGAAATCCTAAAAATTCCCGCGGAATAAAACAACTCTCAACTTTCAGGTTGTGAATATTTTTTAAATCAACAGCCCGATGATGAGTAAAATATCAAAATTTTAAAGAAAGACAGGATTCGCCTTCGCACTCGCACAATCTTGCCTCAAATATAATCTCTACACTGGGCCAGGGAGGNAATCTGAGACAAACAGAAGTTACTTCATGGACCCAATTATTCAGAGTAATGTAAAGGGGTGTGTGGAAATGAAGAAATCCAAACCAGCTGGACTGGGTGGGTGGGGCACTCAACCTTATTCGTGAGCTCCCTCGCTGGCTGGGCATAGGGTGCTGCGTGCCTGGGACCATTGTCCTCCAAGCTCTTGGGGGATGCAGGGGGGCTCACCTGGCGCTGGCAGAGGTCTCCTGGGGCGGTGCACACGCAATGGGACGTGGGAGGGGTGTTCGCCAGGGACTTTCCCTCTCACTGTCTCCCCAGCTGCCCTCTCCCAGCCTGGAGCTAGACCACCGACCCTGTCTTAGAGGTGGGGAGAACAAATTGCATACTGTCATAATAGGAAGTACATCAACATTTCACAGAACCCTGGAGGGAGAGTCTGGTCCAATGTTTTCAAACTCATTTTTAGCCGCAGAACCGTTTTCTAAACTACAATATGCCATGGAGTCCTAAGCTGCAGAAAACTTACTACTAGAGCTATTGTAAACGCCAGCGGGGACGGTTCCCAGGCCCTGAGCTAGCCAGCGCACCTCCTGTGGCATTGCACAGCTCCAGAGAACAGTCTCATGCCTAGAGTCCAACCTCGTTTTTGCAGATGGGAAATGCACAGAACGGATGTGGGGTTTGCCCAAAGCTGTCTTGAGAGCCTAGACTCTATCGCCTCTAGAGGAGCCTTCCCTTACCAGAGCACCCTCCTGCTGTTTGCTCCACGGAGAGGAGAGATTTGGGATAGGGAAGCCCCCCCCCCCCAAGTGGCTCTTCTCCTCCAGTGACCTGTTGGGGACATGTCACCCACCCACTAATCATCTCTTCTTTTAACGCATTCCCCCCCGACCCCTCAATTTTAGACTTGAAATATCCCCACCAGTGTTTCTTTGGGTTGTCAGAGGTGAGTTGTGCCTGTATATGTTCTCCAAGGACTTTGCTCAGCTCCTGAGATTCGAATGCTGGGAAAGCGGGAAACCAGGATGCTTACACCACCTGGTGTGAGCCCTGTGCGTGTGAGGAGCGTGACAGAGACGTGCCCGAGGCAGGGCTCCTGGTTAGCACTGGTTCTGCCCTGTAGAGTGACTGCCTCTTGAAGCTGCATTTATCATTAAAAATTGGGATCCTCAACCTCCTAGAGATCCAGTGGTTAAGATCCTGCATTTCCAATGCAGGGGGCATGGGTTCAATCCCTGGTCTCAGAACTAAGATCCCACATGCCCCACGGCATGGCCCAAAACCCAAAACCCCCTGGTGTCCCTCTGCATAGGACAGCGCAGGAGAAATGTGGTGGGCCACAAACAAGGCCTGCCCTCCGAGCGGGGGGTCTCCCTCCCCTGTGGAGGGTGAGCTGCATCCTCAGAGGGACTCAACCCTGGGAGCTAACAGGAAAAGCCTAGTGATGGAGAGGGCTAGCCTTAAGGTTATCAAGACCCTTCCTATACCCATTACTTTCTAAGACCCCCCATTGTAGCCTCTCATCCACCAGAGGAGGCTGCAGGCTACCTATTGTGGCAGTGACCAGCTGTTTCTTGTTCCAGGGGCTTCAAGTGAAATGGGTCAGGATTGACAGTTACTGTATCTGATTGATAGATGAGAGTCACTCACTTGCCCCAGGTCCAACAGCTTGGAAGTGGGCTGGCTGTTGTGCTCTTTCTGGCTCCTTCCATTATACCATACAGTTCCCCTCCTCTTTTCTGGCCCCTTTTTCATGACCTGCTTCTGTGTTTCTTCAGATGTGTAGCTCTGTTGAAGCTCAGCTTCCCTTGGCTTATGCTGCCTTCCCCCTGGGTTACAAGCGCCTTAGTTTTCAAGTCTGGGTAAGAGATGTAAACATTTGCAGAACAAAAAGCAGGAAACTTAAAACAGCTTTTCATAGCACTAGAGTTGCTTTAATTTGACCAACAAATGAATGGCAGTAGATGGCTCCATTACAGTGGATTGCAAACTTAAGCTCCATGTTGGATGTTTTTCCTCTGGCTCTCCCAAGCTCTTGGTGATAGCTGCTGCGATGCCCCTACTCTCCCTCCCTGACCACCCTCCCTCTCTCCCCACAGTTGTCTCTGGGGATGAGCCCAGGGAGAAGATTGAACTGCTCAGCTACTTCGAAAAGAGACCGCCGGGCGTGCTGCACTGCACGACCAAGTTCTGTGACTACGGGAAGGCCACTGGGGCGGAGGAGTATGCCCAGCAAGATGTGAGTGCTCCCCAGGAACCTGGCGGAAGCGGGAGAGGGCAGGGCCCTCTGGAGACCAGAAGCCAGCAGCCTCTCGGGGAAAGTGGAGTCCGCCCCAGCTTGTGCTCCTGCAGCTTAGTGGCACTGAGCTCAGTGCCCCGCGAGGCAGTGGCACCAGCCTGTGCTGTCGCCCCGGGGCCTGCCCCTTCTGCAGATGCGCAGGAAATGCTGGCTTCTTAGCCTGTGTGTACTTCCGAAGGCTAGAAGTCCCTTATCCCAGGAGCCCGGTGCTCTGAAGTCCCTGTCCTGAGCCTGAGGCCTGGTCATGCCCTGGAGTGGGGAGTGTCGAGGGATGGAAAGGCACATTGGCTTAGGGGCACCAGCCCCTCCTCTGCCTGCAGGCTACCCCCGTCTCCCTACCCACAGCCTCTCGTATTGGGTCCTTAACCACCTGGCATGGCACCCTGGTGTGCCCTGGCTGACCCCAGCCTCCTTCAGGTTGCCTCTGCAGGAAGGCTGTCCCTGACCCTCTGCCAGCTCCCTCACTTCTCTGCCTAGTTTAACAGCCATTTTACTTACTTGTTCAGGGGTCTCCTCCCACACAAATGGAAGCTTTCAGAGGATAGCAGCGTGGTTCACCTTGTATCCCTAGCGCCTCCCACAGTTGCACGAAGGAACACGCAGCACACACTTTCACTCCCACCTCTAACTGTACATTCATTTAGCAAGATTTACTAAGGACCTGTTAACTGCCAGACAGGGCTTCCCAGGTGGCTCAGTGGTAAAGAATGTGCCTGCAGTGCAGGAGACTCAGGTTCAATCCCTGGGTTGGGAAGATCCTCTAGAGAAGGGAATGGCCACCCACTGCAGTATTCTTGCCTGGAGAATCCCATGGACAGAGGAGCCTGGCGGGCTACAGTCCGTGGGGTCGCATAAAATAGGGCATGACTGCGCACACAGTGGACACTGTTGGGATGAGGGGTCATGAGCAAAATAGGGAAGATTTTTATGGTCAAAATGGGAGAGATGGGCTTTCTGAGAATCAGGTATACCGTAAGCCACAGTGTACGGAGTAGATTTTTATCAAAGGCCTTTATTTCTGCCCTCGCCTTGCCCTCCAGAATATTGTCTGGATACCAGGGTGCTTTTCAGGGGTGAGTTGAGTAGTAACAACAGCAGCCCTTGCTAGGTCCTCAGTCCTCACCCTGAGGAAGCTTCAGCATCAGCCCTCTCTTACAGGTGAATGAGCCGTGCAGCTCGTGGGTGGGGAGCCCAGGCCTGAGCTCAGGAAGCCTGGTGTCGCCCACCCCTGTTCTCTCCTGCCTCTCTGGCACCTCTGGCTCTTTCAGGCAGCCTGGCCAGTGTCAGTGGAAAGACGTTCACCCGGCACCAGGCTCTCCGCTTGTGGCGCTCACTGTCCCTTCACTGCCACCACCTCTAGCTCGGTCCTCTGCCCTCTCCCCCTCTGTAGGTAGTGAAGAAATCCTACTGCAAGGCCTTCACGCTGACCATCTCGGCTCTCTTCGTGACACCCAAGACAACGGGAGCCAGAGTAGAGCTGAGCGAGCAGGAGCTGGCCTTGTGGCCGAACGACGTGGACAAGCTGTCCCCCGCAGACAACCTGCCACGGGGCAGCCGCGCACACATCACCTTGGGCTGCGCGGGTGATGTGGACGCCGTGCAGACGGGCATTGACCTGCTAGAGATTGTGCGGCAGGAGAAGGGGGGCAGCCGCGGTGAGGAGGTGGGTGAGCTCAGCCGGGGCAAGCTCTACTCCCTGGGCAGCGGGCGCTGGATGCTGAGCCTGGCCAAGAAGATGGAGGTCAGGGCTATCTTTACGGGATACTACGGGAAGGGCAAGGCCGTGCCCACACGCAGCGGCCGCAAGGGTGGCTCCTTTCAGTCCTGTACCATCATCTGAGCGTCCTGGGCCACCTGCCCCTTCTTTACAAGGGAATGGGGAGGGGAGGGGAGCATCCCCTCTGCTTAATCTTTGATTTTTTTTTTAATTTTTTACTCAAAGTTAACTTTCCTGTAATTTTTAAAAGCTTGTAAAATAACTGCTCTCTTTTCCTGCCCACCCCTTTCCCCTCTAACGCTCAAGCTTTCAACACAAGGGGGTGGGTAGTCGTCATTTAGGAACCTGGACCATAGGTGACCAAGCTGGGCCAAGTTTGGCCTGGACTGGAGCCACGACCCCAAGCCCTGCTTCCAGTTAACGGGCCCCCAGGCCCATTGCCCTCCACAAGGCTGGCTAGTGGGGAGGGACACCCCAGCACTGCAAGTACTCATGGGGTGGTCACCAGCCACAAAAAACTAGTGGTGGACTTGAGATGGGAGGGTCCCTGGGTTTTGAGCCCATTTGCTAATGAGAGTGTACTATTTTCCAGGGTAGAGAAAGGGTTTACCTTATACCTTTGGTCCTAAGTGCCTGTCCCCTCCTCACACTGTAACTAGGTGACAGTTTGACAACTAGGGGACAAACAGAGTAGGCGGCAGCCACATCCCAGGCTGGCTGCACGTCTCACCCGGGGAAAGGGGCGGGCCGCTGTCCTTCCAGCCGTGTGGCCCTGCTGTGTAGGTGGGGAGATCAAGTCCAGACAGAGCCTCGGTGAGAAAGTACCAGTCTTGCCGTCTGCCCAGCCCATCCTGCCTCCTTGGTGCCCCTGGAGGCCTTTGTGTCTCTGCTGCAAGGGGTCAGTGGGCACCAAAAGCCAGTGGAGTGGCCCCTGGCTGTCACGGGCCAAGCCCTATCCGGTGCCTCTGGAAGGAGGGGTTTTAACACTGCTGTAGGAGCTGGGGTTCCTGGGGTGCCCTCCACTGCCCTCCGCTCAGTAACGGCCTTGCCAATCAGGCTGCCACTTGACAGAAGTGCCTGGACTGAAGTTACTCTCCTGGCTTTGCCCAACCTCAGCAACTAAATAAATGAAATAAATCGTGTTAATCCTAGCTGCGTGCATCTCTCTCCCCCTGTGGCCCGCTGTCTTCCCTGGGGTAAGGGCAGGGTGCGTTAGGACTGCCTTTGTCCCCCGGCTTGGGGCCATCGGTCCTGTCTCCCCTCTGCGGGCTGGGCACAGCTGTGGTGAGGCTGGGCAGCTGAACAGTGTCGGCTTTCATGAGGAGGCAGAAGGGAGAGAGGCTAGCCTTGGAGGCGCAGACAGCAGGGGTTGGCTGAATATGAGGGACATGTAGCACAAAGCAGCCCCCCGCCCCCAGTCACTGGGCACAGGCCCCCAGGTGTGCCCAGCCAATCCAATCGGAAGGACCTCTGCAAGACCCCGAGTTCTCCAGGGAGGGCCACCTTCAGGTCAGTGCCACTTAAACACAAGGGAAGAGCTGACATTGAAGAATCTCTTCCAAGCTAACAAAGCCCTGGTTGACTACATGGGAACTTCCCAGGCCTAATGCAGTCAGCATTTCACCATGGTCTTTGCACTGAAGGGAGAAGACTGAAAAGAAAGGGGCCGAGGCTCAGAAGGAAGAGAAATAGTTAGCTGTTTGGGCCAAGGTCTTTACCGAGCCATCTCTACTTACGAGAGTACCAAAAATTGGAGCTTCAGCCAAAGCCTCAAGTGTCTGCCTGGATGTCCTGGGATGATTCACCACAGACACGAAGCTTGACCTGAACAGGAAGACCAATGCCACTGCTTCCCGCCCCTGCTTGGTTTCCATGCAGGAAGGGACATGCGTGAAGGCTAGGGGTATTTGCTAACAATTCCAGCTAATGAGCTGATGTCAGCACTGGGCCCAGGAGCTGCCTGTCCTACTTGGAAAGGGTCTGAGGGTCAGGGAGGTAGGATTCTGTCTTTGTTGCCATCTCCCTCAAGCAGTGGGAACTGTGAATGCCTGTATAAATCTGAGTTAGCCCAGTCGGGCACCTGGCACCCACTTTGGACACATGGAGCTTCTAGTGATTTCTAGTGGCCCCTACCATAAAATGTGTTCTGAACTCACTGCCCCATGACTGGCAGCAGGCTGGGCCCCACAGCATCTCCAGGGCCTGCTTAACATGCACGTGCTAAACAGACTTTTGAGGGGGCCCCCACACCCCTCGTGGGATGGCTGACAGCCTGAAGTCCACGAGGGCATCCACTCCATGCCGGGGGCCCANGCATCTCCAGGGCCTGCTTAACATGCACGTGCTAAACAGACTTTTGAGGGGGCCCCCACACCCCTCGTGGGATGGCTGACAGCCTGAAGTCCACGAGGGCATCCACTCCATGCCGGGGGCCCAGGTCTGGCCCCACTGACTGGAGTGACAAAAAACAGCTGCCAGAGCAAAGTGCCAGAAAGGGTCAAAACATTTTATTCTCTTAATTTTTTTTCTTTTTTAATAAAGTTAAACAGTAAAACAAAAATTCACAAGCTGCCCTGTCCACCCCCTGCCTCCCTCCCCTCCCCGCAGTCTTCAGCGCTGGCTCCCTTTCCTTCACCCCACTCACACAGACACAGGGTATCCAACTGAGAAAACGAAACTGCTCTAAGGACGTGGAGACATGATGAAGGGAGGAGGTGAATTGTGTCCACATTCGAGGTTAAGCTGAGCAAGTCTGCATTTTCTGGATTCTTGGTGGTGTCCTTTCATTAGCCAAACTGAAAAAAGAAATTCCCTGGACCAGACGCTGCAGGGAAAAGAAGAGTGTCAGCTGGCTCTGAGTTTCCGAGGGAAGATCACTCTGCCCTGGTTATGAAGGGCTGCTTCAACTGCGAGGGGAAAGCCACCTGAGGATATCAAACAGGCTGGGCCCCGGGATGCAGGAGGCCCACGAGCAGGTGGCATGTGTGCAACACCGTCCCCCTCACAGGGAAGCTCTGGTCAGACACCTCCCTGGCCCCAAGCAGGTGTGGCTTTCATGCTCCCTAGGCCAGGTGTGCGCGGAAACCTCCCCCTGCCGCCCCCACCCATCCTCAGCAGCATCCGAGGGGGTAGATGTCCTGCTAGAAGAGCATTCTGCCGCCTCCACTGATGGGCCTCTCTGACTCTCAGAGTGCTGCCTAACTGGGGAGCCCCTGTGTCGCCTTGTGGCCTGGGAACTCAGGCACACCCACCTTCAAAGCTGAAGCCCCCAGGACCGCCAAAGAATGCCTTGAAGATGTTGTTTGCATCAAAATCTGTGGAGCAAAATAAGGAGCAAAGAAAGCACAAAAGTGAAAAAATCCAAAGTGTTTGAAGAGGAACTTAACAGAGAATGGGTCTCCAAAGCTCTCCCAGATAACAATCACTTCCCTCCTTTCCCCAAAGTCATGGTCGAGAGGCAGGCCCACTACTTGATCCCACTTTGTTCTGTTCTACTTCCAAGTGTGTCCCAAAGGAAGCTTTCCTTGCCTCAACCCACTTTGCTGCGCCTTCTCCACGATGGGAAAGGCCATTTGCTCCCATATACTGTCTCCCTATGATGTTGGAGCTGCTCCTGAAAGGACCAGATTCTACACCGTAGGTGCCACCAAGGCTGTATCTAAGAATGAGACATGACTGAATGCATGCATGTGATGCCATACTCTGTCTACATCATATGCCAGAAAAAAAAGCTGCCCGGTGGAAATCACAGTATTGGGACTGGCATACATTAGATCATTCCCAATTAATACTCAACAAAACCTAAGGGGGAAGCTCAAGCAGCCCGCCCAAACCACCTGGTCAGTGACAGCAACAACACTGAACACTGCTGCCTCGAGCCTCCCCCAGCGCGGTGCTCTTCTCATCAGGCCATGGTGGGCCTCACGTAGCCAGTCTGCCTAAGCTGCACAGGATTTACCTCCAGCGGCCAATCCCACAGGCACATGGTATTTAAAAGTGAATTCTTTGCCTGTGTATCTGCTCATTTTCCTGGCTCCCCCAGCTCAGTGAACAGCCCCACAGAATCAGCTGTGCCCAAGCCACTCTCGACTTAGTCCTCTGCCTCTCCTGACATGCTCAGCAGCCAACTCCTGCCGATGCCGTCTCCCGACCGTGCCCTCGATCCTCTCCTAGTGATCTTGTCTTCCCTCCTCTTCACCTTTTCTAAACCAGCTCTCCTCACTGCCATCACAAATATAACTCCAGAGCTGAAATCAGGTCCACGGCTCCCTTTCTTAAACCCTTCAACAGCTTTTGACTGCTTACAGCTCTTCTCAACTGCTGGGTAGAGCAATGTTTATTATTGTTAAAATTAGGTTTGTAAAACACACCCACCCACCCTGAACTGGCAAGGTCAGGGTTATCTATATAGCATCATCAACCTTATTTTAAGTTCCGAAAGACTTTCTCAGTGGAAGAGAAAGGGCTGGCATTAGAGGCAGTGGTCTGAGAACTGTGCACAGCTCAGGGCTTCTTTCATCTCTAACTGAGCTCACAGTGAGCAATGATGCTCTCAGCTATGCTTCACTTCATTCTAAGTCTTCTGGGGAAACTGAAGTCTGTGAGGGCTTATGGGAATGTGCCAGACACATAAGTATCAGTCATCAGACACTTTGCAATGGGAGAAAAAAAAAACTTCCAGCCAAAAGGAAAAAACCCAATGTTTCCTGTAGCCTCGAAGGCCTGCTGAGGTCTGACCCAGCTACTGTGTGGCTACGCCCCAGGCACCCTCTACCCTCCTAGCCAAGCCCTGGTTACTCTCCTCCAGTGCGGTGCTTTTCTGCATATCCAAGCTTTCCCTTGCTAGTGCTGACCTCGGCACTCACTCTGTACCCCTGGCACCTGCTACACTTGACTGCCCTCATTGGGCTCCATGTCTATCAGACCAGGGGTCAGACATGGCCCGTGGACCAGGGTTTGCAAACCCTTGGACTGTGGGTTTGATTCAGCTTTGTTATTTTCCATACCCATCACCGTACCTCACACATTACAGCTACTCCTCAGAGTGCACTTAACAAACCGTTGGGCACCACCGGCTGACGGCATAAGACACCCCCACCCCCACCCCACTCCTGCGCCCACAGAATGTCTTCAGGAAAAATGCTAACATTTCACAGGTGTCAGGTTCAACCCAGGCCGCCCCAACCAGCTCCCAACTTACCACCCATATTCATGCCCTCTTCATCAAGGTCTTGTCCACTGTCATAGCGAGTCTTTTTCTTGGGATCAGAGAGAATGGTAAAAGCTTCTCCGACTTCCTTGAACTTTTTCTCCTCCTCCTTCTGAACTTCGGCACTGGCTCCACTGTGCCGATCTAAAGGGAGGAATACAGGAAGAACTCAGAGTCTCAAGAAAACAGAGTTCAAGGGAAAGACTACACTATGTCTCATTTTACAGTCCAGTACTTCCCACATATGGAGTATACAGAACCGAGCGCCACCTAATTCCAGCTGAGGGGCCTCTCTGAGGCTCTGGTGCTGGACTAACCATGGCAGCGGCCGGCCCGACCTGCTCCTCCCACTGAGCCCCGCTCCCCGCCCGCTCTACCTGGATGGTGCATCAAGGCCCGCTTCCGGTAGGCTTTCTTGATCTCGTCCTCGGAGGCATTCTTGTCTACACCAAGAATCTTGTAGTAATCTTTCCTCTTACTCTTCTTCAGTTCTAACTGTGCATTTTTAAGGAGCTGTTTGTGTTCTGGAGGAAGACATTTAGTGTCAACGGATAAATCTGTTTTTGGCTTCCTTTACCAAGTCCCAGCCCAGATGCCCTGGAGTCAGAAGCCCTGTTAACCATACAACAGGCTTTTATGATGATTTCTTGTGGAGATTAAAACATCTATTTATACTTAGGTTCTCCACATCAGCCTCATCACACACAAAATTCAAGTGGCAGGGAGAACTAGGGACCAGAAAACAGGGGCCTTGTCCCACATTTGGGATCTCTGCTCACTTCTTCCAGTGAGCTCCAGGTTCACCTTTGAATCAAACAACTCCCATGTCCCGTTTTAGGACCTACAAGTCAGACCACACAGCTCCCTCAAGGAACATGTGCTAAAAATTCTTTACCTTTTGTTTTCTCCGTCTGATATACTTTTTCATAGTCCCGTACTGCTTCTTCATACTGTTCTGTGTCCAAGTAACTGAAAAGGAAATACAGGGCAGTACAGCGACATAAATAGCAATGGCCTTTGGTCTCAATCTAGGGAAAGAGGCATGGCTCAAGCAAGAGACACAAACTTTTGGGTGAGATGCTTCATGAAACAGGAGTTCTTAAGCTAGCCACAAGAAAACTTCACTACCAATTCCTCAAGAAAAAGAGAGAGGTCTCACACCGCTTGCGCCCACCAGCAAAGTGATACACTGCTCTGAGGAGAAAGCGACCAAGGGGAGAACGTTCCTTCCGATTTCACTCAGAGCCACAGAGAGGCATCTGGATCACCCTAGGAGAGACCATGTGAAGGCACCTACTTGACACTTGGGACTGAAACAAGGGAGAAAGATTATCAAGTGAGATCAATGGATATGGAAGAGTTCTGAAACCGAAAGTGCCATAAACATGCGGGGCCAGCTCCAATCCAGAGGAGATGTGGGATTAGTCAGCCACGAGAAGGATCAAGTTCAAGGTGGTGGCTGCTGGCAAATGCTTCCATTAAGACTAGTCAGTCTGAGAGATATAGGTTAGTGAGACAGAAAAGGAGACTGTGAACACAGGCTTGATTCTCTTTCAGTGGCACAGAAGAAGGAAGGACCCTGACCCAAGATGGGAGGAAACCAGCTTGATAGGCTGATCGCCAGATCTTATAAATGTTTCTTCCACAGAAATAAAGTGGCATTTTCCTGATGATATCACTCGCTCCGAGACTGGCCTACTGATTAAACAGACTCTTGTAGAAACAGTCCCCATCAGCTGGGGAGTGGAGAGTGATTACGCAGTTCCGCTTGCCACTGCAGAGAGAGGTTCAATTTCTTAGACTGCTGCTACCCAAGCTCATCTTTGCAAACATCACACAGCACCCCCCGGCCTAGAGGCCACAGCGGAGGGAGCATTACTGATGGGGCTGGCGAGAGACAAGCCCAATATCCTTAGGCATCTCCAATTTTCTGGCCACATCTTGATTTATAACTTTAAAAAAACGGTGCAAAACCAATCCCCCACAGATCCTGGGCACGAACGCTACTAAGAATGCAGAGAACCCATTTTCAGGATTAAGTATAATAATATAAACTGAAGTAACAACTCTGGGTAAAGACTGATGTGACAAATAAGCTAACCTGATGGACTTTCCAGACCCTTACACAATGTTCTAAATAAACTTACATTACAGTTTTACTTTACACTTTTTTTTAAAATTCAAGGACATCCTAACATTAAAGAAAACAATTTTAAAAAGAAAAAGAAAAGTAGAGCTTTAGGGAAAACGGAAAGCTCCATTCAGCCCATGACAGGAGCTGCAGCAAAGGCCCGGCCTCTCCCCACCAGTGGGGTGAGCTGACGCAGACCCCGGCAGCACTCAGGCTTCTGGGAAGGCTTCAGCCTGAGCTAATCTCCAGTACGTCTCATCAGTCCCAGCTGCTCCAGAGGGCTGTTGCCAAGTTCTCAGCTAACTGTGCCCAACAGTGCAAGCTGTGCTCTGTGGCAGGATCTCACAGCAGACTTACGCAGAGGACAGTTCTGTTTCTACCACAAAGATAAGGAGCTATCTGACCAAAGCAATTTCTGTTTACTGCACACATATGAAAAAAACATAATCTCCCATTACCCTCCTAACAAATCCAGAATTCTCTGTTCTCTTCCCATTCCCTGTTCAAACACTTCAAGAGTGTTCCACTGAGTTGATACAGTCTTATGTTTCCAGCCACGACCTCCCTACCAGACATTTAGGTGAGAGTCTGCTTTTTTTTCTTTAACAGTAACACTGCCATAAACATGCCATAAAACAGCACGTTCTATCTGTTAAAATAAGTCTTTAGCTGGTCAAAGGGTATACTACACTTCTATATGCCAAAGCTTCCATGTGTGTCTGCAAGTGGTATTAAAAAGTTGAGATGACTGATAGATAGTCTCATAGAATCTGTAATATAATTCTGTGTTTGACAGATTTAGTCATCTACTTTAGAAATTCACTTAAAAAAAAAAAACAAAAAGCACTACACAGGAGAGCAGTTTTCCTATTTTTCACAAATGTGGATAATTTGGGGCACACTAAATGGGAAGCAGCCCATGCTCTCAGCACTGGGGAGACTGGGGAGCCTGAGGAACTATGAGCTTGCTCGCCAGGTAGCAGCAGTAACACCTGTCCTTTGGCTAGGACACTCCACAAGGAACACAAGGGCTGTGGGAGGACTGGGACATAACAGATGGGTCTTCCTCTAGGAACTTTAAAAGACAGAACATTCTTCTCTGTCTGGGAAATAATCTGAAGTAAGATGGATCTGGGGGAGCGGTCTCTCTCAGCCCTTGCTCATGTTCCTGTCAGGAGAAGTCTAGTGGCTTCAAAAATAAGATGAACAAGTATGCAGAGCAACCTGACTCTGAAGGCAAATCTGAGCGCTGGATCTAGGCAGTCACAACCTGGCTCATAAATAACCTAGCCAGACAAGGATATTTCAAAGGGGACTTCCCTATACTGCAGGGATGTGGAGCCAGATTAAATCCCTTCCTATGGAAGCACTGTCTTCCCTAACCCGGAACATACAGGGTAGGCACAACTCTAAACTACCACAACAGACACCTTATTCTTCCTCTTCCAAGCACCATACATTCATTCAACAAAGCATTAATTGAGTGAGTACCTACTGTGTGCTAAGCACTGTGTCAAGTTAGAGCAAAAGTGTACAACACAAAATAAAATCTCCAAAGGAAATGGATTTTAAACTTTAACAAAAGGAATTTGGGTCAGGCATCAGAGGAAACTTACTGACCGTGAGGGGCGTAAGACACAGGCATGGGAGACTGAGGGAGCTTGTGCAATCTCCTCCGCTGGAGGTCTATAAAGATAGCTCTAGGGCTGGAACAATCCCACCTAGAGGCAGGGGGAAGGACCAAATGACCTCACAACATCCCCGGGTCTGCTTCATCATCCACAATGCAATTCCCCTGGCAGGCCAGCAGCAATGCCCTCTTCCCCCCACCCACCAGAGGCACTCACCACTGCGCTCTTCTCAAGTAGGCTTTTATATAAGTGTCATCGAGCTTCACTGCATTTGTGCAGTCTTCTATTGCATCATCTAGTTTCCTAAGCTTCAGGAGAGAGAGAGCAGTCATACTTCACATCTTCGGTGATTGAGGGAGCCCAGAAGCTGTGGCCACGGGTTCAAAATTCTAACAGGGTCCATTAGTCATGCTGGCCCACTGTCACATTCATTCTTAGAAAGCTAGTACCTCAGAGGGCTAAGGACATCAAATTCAAAATTGGGTTCTTTTCTAAGTGATGGAAGCCAGGCACACTTATCTGCAAGCAAAAACCACATCTACTGTTTCAGGTTAGTGCTCAACCAGACATGGCAAAAGGAAAGGCGGTTCTTGCCTCCTGTTCTTCCAGAGGCCAACTGGAGGAATAAGAATTACTGTAATTTTTTAAACCACTAGGACTCTGCAAGAGTAAGGCGCCTATTCTTGTTTCCTGATGGTTGTGTGGGATAGCACTTAGGGTATTATCCAATAAGCAGGGTGACCATTGGTTATACTGGAGAAAAAACTAAGCCTGCCTAATATTCTCATGTCCTCGGAATCCCTCCTAAAAAAGAATCACTTGGTTAGGCAAAAAGAAGCAACACTTGCTTTAAAAATTGTCTCAATGCCTTTAGCCATTCTCTTTTTTTTCCCTAGCCATTTTTTTACTGGAAGAAAGAATCTTGAAGAACAGGTGGGAATATCCTTCCAAACTGTCCCTCAAGTGTTCCTATATTCCACAGAAGAAATAAAAGCTTGCCTCTCAGAAGTTCGTTCCTCACAAGCTGAAATATTAACCTTTTCTCTTGTCATCTGGTTTACCCTCACTGGGCAAAGTTCCCAAGACCTTTTGTTGGCCCCGAAAAATATAGGCCCCAAGTCACAGACCAAGTGCTTACCTTGGAATTAACCGTACCCCGATTACAGTAGAGTTTAGCATTTGTTTTTATATTGTTGGGGTCTATCCCCAGGGCTTCTGTGTACAGTTCATATGCTAGCTTGTAATTTCCTTCTTTAAATGCTTTATTTCCATCTTCTTTCTTTGCTTTAAGTGCTTTGGCATTCTACAGAGAAAAGCAAGGGGAGTTTCAGTTCACATCCAGAAACGCTCAGACCACTGCAGAGTCCAGAGTCTATTTTCTGTTTGTTAGATCCCAGGATGGCCTCCTACCCTGCCCAACTGTACCACCTGGGCTATTTGTTGCTCATTGGTGCTTGCTACAGAGTGGACAGCAGAAGCCGAGATCTACAAAACAATACCAATGACACCTGTGTTACCCAGAGTTTACCTCTCTCTATTCCCCAGGATAAGCATGACTATCTTTTCTTCACTGAAGGAAGAAAAAAAGAAAAAATACTGAGATATTAAAAGGATCTGACTCTAAATTATCTTATTTACCTTCAGGCAAATACAAAGTTGTCCTGAAATAAATTCTAATGGAAGAACCAAGGCAAGGAGGGAAGAAGTGATATCACATTCCCTGTGACGGGCGGAAACCTTTCACCCTGTCTTAAAGGTGCAAAAAGGAAGCTTTCTTTCCTGCCCAGATCTGGTGCCTAGAACTTACCCTGCAAGCAACGCAGGCCTTCTCGTGGTCAGGAGCCATCCTGAGAGCCTGTACAAAAAACTGAACCGCCTTCTCAATACAATCTTCATAATAAAGGCAAAGACCTCGTACATACAGAGCATCGGCATTGGTGGAATCCATTCGGAGAATGTCACTGCAACAGCCAGAAAGGGGTACATTCAGCTGTGGTCTGGATTTCCCTCGCCATTACTATCATTTGGCTTTTTTCCCCCCTGACCATGTGTCTCATATGGAAAGAATCCAAAGGCAGATTCCCAAGAACTCCTCCAAAATTACCCGTTTCCCCCTGTTACACACTGTGTCTCACAATCTTTAATTAGAACAGGGTTGGCAGATACAGCCCACAGGACCAAATCCCACTTGCTGCTCGATTTTGTAAATAACGTTTCCTTGAAATCCAGCAATACTATTCGTTTATCTATTATCTATGGCTGCTTTTACACTGTAGTGACGGAGTTGAATTGTTAACAGAGACCATACAGGCTGCAAAGCCTAAAGTATTTNCTGAGCGCTGGATCTAGGCAGTCACAACCTGGCTCATAAATAACCTAGCCAGACAAGGATATTTCAAAGGGGACTTCCCTATACTGCAGGGATGTGGAGCCAGATTAAATCCCTTCCTATGGAAGCACTGTCTTCCCTAACCCGGAACATACAGGGTAGGCACAACTCTAAACTACCACAACAGACACCTTATTCTTCCTCTTCCAAGCACCATACATTCATTCAACAAAGCATTAATTGAGTGAGTACCTACTGTGTGCTAAGCACTGTGTCAAGTTAGAGCAAAAGTGTACAACACAAAATAAAATCTCCAAAGGAAATGGATTTTAAACTTTAACAAAAGGAATTTGGGTCAGGCATCAGAGGAAACTTACTGACCGTGAGGGGCGTAAGACACAGGCATGGGAGACTGAGGGAGCTTGTGCAATCTCCTCCGCTGGAGGTCTATAAAGATAGCTCTAGGGCTGGAACAATCCCACCTAGAGGCAGGGGGAAGGACCAAATGACCTCACAACATCCCCGGGTCTGCTTCATCATCCACAATGCAATTCCCCTGGCAGGCCAGCAGCAATGCCCTCTTCCCCCCACCCACCAGAGGCACTCACCACTGCGCTCTTCTCAAGTAGGCTTTTATATAAGTGTCATCGAGCTTCACTGCATTTGTGCAGTCTTCTATTGCATCATCTAGTTTCCTAAGCTTCAGGAGAGAGAGAGCAGTCATACTTCACATCTTCGGTGATTGAGGGAGCCCAGAAGCTGTGGCCACGGGTTCAAAATTCTAACAGGGTCCATTAGTCATGCTGGCCCACTGTCACATTCATTCTTAGAAAGCTAGTACCTCAGAGGGCTAAGGACATCAAATTCAAAATTGGGTTCTTTTCTAAGTGATGGAAGCCAGGCACACTTATCTGCAAGCAAAAACCACATCTACTGTTTCAGGTTAGTGCTCAACCAGACATGGCAAAAGGAAAGGCGGTTCTTGCCTCCTGTTCTTCCAGAGGCCAACTGGAGGAATAAGAATTACTGTAATTTTTTAAACCACTAGGACTCTGCAAGAGTAAGGCGCCTATTCTTGTTTCCTGATGGTTGTGTGGGATAGCACTTAGGGTATTATCCAATAAGCAGGGTGACCATTGGTTATACTGGAGAAAAAACTAAGCCTGCCTAATATTCTCATGTCCTCAGAATCCCTCCTAAAAAAGAATCACTTGGTTAGGCAAAAAGAAGCAACACTTGCTTTAAAAATTGTCTCAATGCCTTTAGCCATTCTCTTTTTTTTCCCTAGCCATTTTTTTACTGGAAGAAAGAATCTTGAAGAACAGGTGGGAATATCCTTCCAAACTGTCCCTCAAGTGTTCCTATATTCCACAGAAGAAATAAAAGCTTGCCTCTCAGAAGTTCGTTCCTCACAAGCTGAAATATTAACCTTTTCTCTTGTCATCTGGTTTACCCTCACTGGGCAAAGTTCCCAAGACCTTTTGTTGGCCCCGAAAAATATAGGCCCCAAGTCACAGACCAAGTGCTTACCTTGGAATTAACCGTACCCCGATTACAGTAGAGTTTAGCATTTGTTTTTATATTGTTGGGGTCTATCCCCAGGGCTTCTGTGTACAGTTCATATGCTAGCTTGTAATTTCCTTCTTTAAATGCTTTATTTCCATCTTCTTTCTTTGCTTTAAGTGCTTTGGCATTCTACAGAGAAAAGCAAGGGGAGTTTCAGTTCACATCCAGAAACGCTCAGACCACTGCAGAGTCCAGAGTCTATTTTCTGTTTGTTAGATCCCAGGATGGCCTCCTACCCTGCCCAACTGTACCACCTGGGCTATTTGTTGCTCATTGGTGCTTGCTACAGAGTGGACAGCAGAAGCCGAGATCTACAAAACAATACCAATGACACCTGTGTTACCCAGAGTTTACCTCTCTCTATTCCCCAGGATAAGCATGACTATCTTTTCTTCACTGAAGGAAGAAAAAAAGAAAAAATACTGAGATATTAAAAGGATCTGACTCTAAATTATCTTATTTACCTTCAGGCAAATACAAAGTTGTCCTGAAATAAATTCTAATGGAAGAACCAAGGCAAGGAGGGAAGAAGTGATATCACATTCCCTGTGACGGGCGGAAACCTTTCACCCTGTCTTAAAGGTGCAAAAAGGAAGCTTTCTTTCCTGCCCAGATCTGGTGCCTAGAACTTACCCTGCAAGCAACGCAGGCCTTCTCGTGGTCAGGAGCCATCCTGAGAGCCTGTACAAAAAACTGAACCGCCTTCTCAATACAATCTTCATAATAAAGGCAAAGACCTCGTACATACAGAGCATCGGCATTGGTGGAATCCATTCGGAGAATGTCACTGCAACAGCCAGAAAGGGGTACATTCAGCTGTGGTCTGGATTTCCCTCGCCATTACTATCATTTGGCTTTTTTCCCCCCTGACCATGTGTCTCATATGGAAAGAATCCAAAGGCAGATTCCCAAGAACTCCTCCAAAATTACCCGTTTCCCCCTGTTACACACTGTGTCTCACAATCTTTAATTAGAACAGGGTTGGCAGATACAGCCCACAGGACCAAATCCCACTTGCTGCTCGATTTTGTAAATAACGTTTCCTTGAAATCCAGCAATACTATTCGTTTATCTATTATCTATGGCTGCTTTTACACTGTAGTGACGGAGTTGAATTGTTAACAGAGACCATACAGGC
This sequence comes from Neotragus pygmaeus, assembly GCA_006410875.1. Classification (NCBI taxonomy): domain Eukaryota; kingdom Metazoa; phylum Chordata; class Mammalia; order Artiodactyla; family Bovidae; genus Neotragus; species Neotragus pygmaeus. Next base: position 973,260 of record SJYV01054212.1, read on the forward strand.
TGCAAAGCCTAAAGTATTTACTAACTGTTCCTTTACAGTTTGCAAACCCCTTGAGTAGAAACAAAAGAACACTTAACATCTGTTCTTTCACATACAGGTCAAGTACCTATTGAACTTTGTAAAACCCTTAGGTTTTCAGACCTGGTCTAACTTTTGGCTTTAAGTCCCAGGAAGGTCTGATCGCCCTATCTATAGGACCGTACGTAACTCCTGATGTAGAGAGCTGCTGGACAGCATTTGTTCAGTGCTACCTGGCATTTCACTGCAGAACTAGCTTGGCTTCATACCTGGCCACAGACTGTGCTTCTGGGTAACGACCCAGCATTGCTAAACATTCTGCTTTGAGGATTTTGAAGCGATGGCAGGCAGGGGCATATTCTAGGGCACGGTCCATGCAAAAAACAACCTATGGGGAAAAAGAAAGCAAATGAGATTCTTCATCCTGAACTCCAGAAATGTCTTCACTTTAGTCTGGTCACAGGTAACAGAGAGATTTAAGGGAAAGTAATGCCAGGGGTTTAAACACATTCCTAAATTACCAGATTAAACCACTGAAATGAGGAGAGCAGTTGATCCAGATGATGACAACAGTAGCAGACACTGAGTACTTTATACACTAACTCATTTAATACTCACAACAATTTTATCAAGAAAGTTGTATTACTACCCTTATTTTTAATTTTATTTTTTCTGGCTTTATTATTTTTTAAATTAATTTATCTGACTGGGTTGGGTCTTCATTGGGGCACACAGGCTCTTCGCTATGGTACATGATTGTCTCTAGCTGTGGCACCCAGGTTTAGTTGCCCCACAGCATGTGGGATCTTAGCTCTCTTCTCTGACCAGGGATCAAAATTGTGTCCCTTGCATTTGGAGGCGGATTCTTAACCACTGGACCACCAGGGAAGTCCCTATTACCCTTCTTGACTGATGAAAAAACTAGAGATTAAACTAACTTGTTTAAGGTCACCAAAGCCAGTAAGTGCTAAGAATAGAATTTGATCTTAGACACGAAGATCCAGAGCCTATAACCCTAATCACCATGCTAAGGTGCCTCCACAGGGAATCAATCGACAGTGACTGTGATCAAAACTCTCATTCTTGGACTTCCCTGGTAGTCCAGGGGTTAAGAATCCATCTGCCAATGCAGGGGACCCAGGTTAGATCCCTGGACTGGGAAGGATCCACATGCTGCAGGGGGACCGAGCCCACGCACCGCAACTACTGAATTCCCACGCTCTCTAGAGCCCACGCTCTGCAACAGGAGAAGCCACCGAATGAGAAGACCACACACCATAAAGACGACAGCCCCCACTCACTGCAACCAGAGACAGCTCTCGGGCAGTAACGAAGACCCAGCCCCAAATAAACAAAACTAAAAAAAAAACACGAAAAACTCTCATTCTTCTAGAATACAATTACTTGCTACTTTGCATAATTCATGTTTAGCCTAGTAAGGAAGACAAGGAACAGCAAAAAAGAACCTGATAGAGTCACTGTTCCCTACGCCACTGACACCACTCAGTTTCCTCCGTTCTGTGGCGCGAGCCTCACATCTTACTGACTGCCCTGGTGGCCACTCTTCCACTTTAGAATATCCAATATATCAGTTCACTTTCAGTGGTCCAACTATACTTACCATGTCACTATACTAACCAAGATGTAAGTTACACACACACATAGAGAGCTTGGATTTTTTTCAGTCTTTCAGCTTAATAAAGACTCTCCATGTATTCCCACCTTTTTTCTCAGTTTGTTCTCTGAGCTTTCACTTGTTTATCTGCTATTCCTGGGAGATCCTTCTTGAATCATATTCTCCTAGGAATAAATAACTGATCCCACAGAGAAATCTGGAGTTCAGGGACATCTATTCCCTCTAAAAATCTGGTCATCGGGATCAAGAAGTGGTGAAGTTTGAAAACTTAGAAATAACTCAAATTCCATCAACAGGAAACTAGTCAGGTAATGTAGACATTCATAGAACAATATGTGGATCTAACGTAGAATGAAGAAGCTCTACGTACTAATATGCAAAGACTTCCATGGCCTATTAAGTTAAAAAATTTTAAAAAGGGCAAGGTATAGAACTTCGCATAGCCTTATTACCTTTATTCAAAAGAGAGAGAGGAAAAAAAAAAGAAAATGAAGAATCTGTATTTGTATTTGTTGGGAATTCCCTGGTGATCCAGTGTTTAGGACTTGGCGCTTTCTCTTCCAAGGGCCGGGTTCACTCCCTGGTTGGGGAACTAAGATCCTGCAAGCCACACAGCACGGCCAAAATCTGTATTTGTTTATTTATGTAGACCAAAACTGTAGCAGAAAATAGAACAAGAACAGTGCTTACCCCGGGGGTGAGAAATAGACAGATGGAAGACAAGTGTGGGGAAACACTTATCACTGTTTATACTTTCTAGCTTCTGAACCAAGAATAGCATTTATTCAAATATTTAAATTTAAAAGTAAGGGAGAGTAAGTAAACACCACGAGCTGTTGCACCTGGAAGACTTTTCTGCAGTGTCAAAAGTGGGGACGCTTCTCCTTGAATGGCAGAGGTTATACCCTGGAAATTCTAAGGACCATAGGAAAATGCAGGCATTGAGTAGGGGAGTCATGGTGCTAATTTTCCCCTCCTTAAACAGAAAAAGAATTGGGGGAGAGCAGTCAAATGTAAGCAGTCACACCCTGCTGCCTTTGCTAGGTTCTGTACCGAGATAGTTCGGCTCCTGGTGGGGAGTGTCAATTGGAGCCTTAGGGCTTCACTTCCCACCCCCACCTCCCCAGGACAGCTGCAGGCAAAGAAGATCTTTGTTTCTTACAAGTTCATCTGTTTCCCCTGCCAGGATCATAATTCTTCATTTGTGACATCACCATGAACTNAGCCCTGGCTGAAGTCAGAATCACCCAAGAAAATGGACACACACAGTGTTAAGCCCCGGAGAGTCTGATTTAGTTAGTCCAGGATAATGCCTGACCATCATATTAGAAAACAAATCTTCCCAAGTGCTTTCCAAACACACACACACACACAACACACACAAAATACGAACCACACGACAAAGACACCGCGGTTACTCAAACCAAAGGACAGAAGAGGGATGCTAATAAGTTAATGCGGACTCTATAAGCTACCAGGTATTACCAAACAGACCATCACAGTCTGTGACTTAAGAATGATTCTTAATTGTACCCTTCCATCAAGCATTTGAGGACCTGCTACAGAAAGTACTGAGCAAATTCCCACGTATGAATCGGCAACTTCAGCTCTTGGATGATACACACTTCTTTTAAGTGTGAAAACTGATCCTTATCAGTAACTTTTAACCCTTTCCAGGGCCACTTACCTCCCTTTGAAACTAGTGAAAGCTGCTTCCAAGTTCCCTTGCTTAAGACCTAGAAAGATACCTTTCCCGTGTTTCACACAGGTCAATCGCTTTGCCAAGTACATTTTTCATGAACTGTCATATAGCTCCATAAAGGACAGTGGTGTGCTTTCGTGGAAACGCTTAACGTCAAAAGGGTAGTGTTTATAGCCTAATGACAGGCTATAAGCACTATTCAAAAACGTAAAAGGGGTCTCTACTTTTTATTTACAGCTGCATTCAGTTCACAGGTATTAAAGCTAGCTCTCATTATTCTAATAAAAATATGTAATCCAAACTTAATTTTTAATTCCAACTGGCTTTTCCTTTACTAACACACTTTTAGGCTACTACCTCCTATTAGAAATAGGGATGAACTCAAGTAACAGACCTGTACTGCTTTTTATTACAAAGTGAAATAAAATTAAGGAAAAAAACCACTTCAACAAAAAAAAGTTTTTTTAATTCTGTTGATATGGAGCAACAGGAGCTCTCATTCCTTGCTGGTGGGAACGCAGGAGGATACAGACCACTTTTGAAGACAGTTTGATAGGTTCTTGTAAAATTTAACAAATTTTTACTATAGTATCTAGTAACTGGACTTCTTGGTATTAACCCAAAGGAGGTGAAACTTAAAGCCACACAAAAACCTGCACACAGATGTCTAGAGCAGCTTTATTCATAACTCCCCAAAACATGTTCTAACAAATATATCTCTGGAATTCCCCTCTGGGGAATGTGGATAATGGGGGAGGCTATGCAAGTGTGGGGCAGAAGGGCTATGAGAAATTTCTGTACTTTCCTCTCAATTTGGCTGTGAACCTAAAACGTTCTTAAACAAATTAAGTCTTTAAGAAAAAAAGAGGGAAAGAAATGGTCAATGCCAAATTAAAGGGAAATTTATTGTTTTAATCTTCTGTACCTTACGACTCCTCTAATTACCACACACACACACACAGAACTTTGTGAGAGAAGTGTAGATGAGATTTCTACATAGTTGTAGTTTACCTTCCGAAAATCCCGCTTCTCAAAATCCGTTTCTGCTATTTTCTCATATTCTATGACTGCATTCGCATTCTTGAACTATACCAGAAAAATCATATAAGAGAGTTTTAATGAAACTGTAGATTCCACAACCACAAAACCCAACAGGGCCTTGATGAATTTATTTAAAGAAAATCAGAACCACAGACTTTTCACAAGTCATACTGGTAAAGATATACCCAAGACTTCTTAACAGAAAGGTTAAGACCCAACCTTCACCCTTAGTTTGAACTTAAAAGTTAGAAACATAAGAACCATGACCAGATGTATGTAAAACAAGAGGCACTGTCAGGGGTTTGGTGAGATTCTCACTAAAATGTATCCAACAGTAAACAAGGTACATAAGAAAATGGAATTGTTAGCTGCTAACAATTTAATTAGGATCTGAATTCATACAAATTTTTTAACCTCACTCAAATAAGTTCCTTGATGCATCTGCCCACACCCCACTCCCACCAACTCAGAAACTCTCTACATTTCACAGATTTTCCAAGGCTATAAGTCATATTCAAAACCCCTTTTACAGATAAGGAAGCTGAGGCTCTGAAAGACTATGAGACTTGTGCACAGTCACCCAGGTGTGGCTGATGGCAGAAGTGAGACAGGATCTCGGTTCTGATTTTCAAGTCACTATTCCTCCCAAATACACCACTGTGTTTCCTCTGATACAGACAAGGCCAAGCCCATACCTCCTGCTGGGCCTGAGTATTTTTGTGATCCAGTTCTAGGGCTCTCTGGAAACTACGACACGCCGCCATGGCATTCCCTAGAGATAGGTGGCATTTGCCTTCTCGTAGATGTCCCTAGGAGAAACACAAACGGGGAAGAAAAGGAACATGACTGGCCAAGCAGAGGGACATCAACAGCAGGAATACCCACACAAAACCAACAAGGGTTAAAAAGAGCCGGAGCAGCAGTTATCAGGCACATTCAGCAGTGCTAGGTATGTTGTTGCTTGTCACAACTGGGAAAGCAGGGCATCTGCTGAAAATATCCTACAATGCATAGGACAGCCTTCTACAATAAAATATTATCTGGCCCCAAATGTTAATAATGTCAAATCTGAGAAACCCTGGGCTACTGGAACTCAAGTATAAGCAAATTAGTACCCCGGAAACAGCCCTATTACATACCCGGACGAAACTGTCATCCAACCTCACTGACTGCTGAGCATCCCCGAGAGCTTCCCGGAACTTTCCGAGCATCATCAAGGTGGCGGCTCGATTCCCATAATAGCTAGCATTTTTAGGACACATATCTACAGGAAAGGCAGAAGAATGTGAAACAAAGTTTAGCATGCGTCACTGCTTCAAAAACTTAGGGGCGCCGACACCCTCAGAACTATATCAAGACAATCAAACTATAACAGAAATGTTGACATGCTCTCTTTAAAGGCCATGGCCAAATTTTTGACTACTTGTGCAATGGACAGTAACAATGGTGAAATCAATTTACAAATAAAAATTATTTAGAAATAATTTATACTTGGCTTTAAAGTGTACTGATTATCTTTTAGGAATGAAGATTTAGCACATTTATCTTAATGATCTGTATTTTATGTAGTAAGATACAAAAATGAATTTGCATTTGTTGAGTTGGAGGTGCAGACGGAGCAAGTTAGGTGAGAAAAATGCTGATATAAGATTAAAATACTGCAAACTGAGCGTGAAACTAAGACTTGTTAATATCTACAAAGGTCTCTCAATTCTGGTTTCCTCCATGTGAAATAGATCACCAGTCCAAGTTCATCCATGAAACAGGGGACTCAAAGCCAGTGTACCAGGACAACCCAAAGGGATGGGATGGGGAGGGAGGTGGGAGGGGGGTTCGGGAATGGGGACACATGTACACCCATGGCTATTTCATGTCAACGTATGGCAAAAACCATCACAATTTAAATAAATTAAATAATTAAAAAATCTCCAAAGGTCATTTTCTAAGACGGTAAATGAATTGGCAATGGCTGAGAGGATTAAGGTAGATATCCTTCTGCCATATTATCTAGAATTTCTGGAACTGCCTTTAATTTGCCAAATGAAGAACCACCTGAGCCAGAGAAAGTTATTCTTTCAGGTCATTAAACCCAAAACAGTTCACACAGTTAACAGTTATCAATCCACTAAGCAGAAAGATTACTTCTTACAGAGGAGCTACTTATAACAGCATTTGGCAAATTATTTTCCAGCATATTCCTTCTCACCTATGGCTTTTGTGTAATAGTTATAAGCTTCATTGTAATCTTTCTTGGCATAGTAGGCATTTCCTTGTTCCTTGAAAGACTCTGCTTCTCTGAAAAGGAAAGAGAATCATGTTACTATACCCAGGGAATGACCTCTATAATTTCATGGGAGCAATTTTTTGGTCTCGAGTCCCTGGCATATTGAGCTGAAAGTTAATGTGATACTTGAAGGAATTTATAGATTTGTTCAACAGGCTGATGGACCAAAAGGAGGTGCTAATGAAAGAATCTGAGTTTTTCGGATGCTTTATTTTTTGGTCACTTGGATACATTCAAACTAAATCAAGAAAACTCATGCTGCCTGACCTCCCTTCTAACTATCCCTACCTTTAATCATTCCCTTAGGACAGACACCAACTTATAGACACTCTCTCACAGAGACAAAATTTTTATATTTATTTCCTTTCCACCGTGTCACAACTTCTGCCTCTTTAGCAAACTGACAAAATCAGTTATAGGTAATTCCTTTCAGAGGTAACTGATTTCTCAATGTGAAATGAGGCGAAGCCTTGGAATTTTGATGATTTATTCTTTCGAAAACTGGGCTCATGCACTGGTCACCAGAAGGACAAACAGAGCAAAAGCAGGTGACAAAGATGTGAAAAGCATAGCATGTTGGTGTTTAAAAGGGAGGACAGAGCTGAGTGACAGGGGACACTGGGAGGACAGAGCTGAGTTACAGGGGACATTGAAAACTCGGGTGACGGAGGCATACACAATATCGGCTGCCAGAGTCACACTCTAAGAAGGACCCGCCTACTGGAAGTCTGTCTGTCTGTCACATCTGTATGGATGCTTACTGCTCCCTTGACCATCCCTCTAGTACCTTGCATAACCTCCCAATGGGTAATATCAAAAATTCTGCCCTAGTCCAAGATCCATTTTTTGAAGCTGTGTCATGAGACAAACTATACTTTCAAAAAGAAACAATGATATATAATGGGGAATTATAATTTTGACCAAAAAACTAAAATCAAATCAGATATGACCAACAATGTCTCAAAGAACAAAGGTGTAACCTATATCAGAGATGCCCAAAATCACTCTGATGAATCACCCTAATGACCAACCTGAAGGACAATGATAATTATTTACCAAAATAATTACTGTAACATAATTAAATATCTGGGCATTTCTGTTATAAGGAACAATAATGAAATTTTTTTCCTTTTTCTTTCCTTAACACATGCTAAGAGCCCAGTTCAAGGGCTGCCTGAAGTGAAGATGAAAGTACAGTTCTTAACCCTGGTGATGGTACAAGAAGTTTACAGCTTGATTCTGTGCACTGTGCCACTGGAGAGATTTGTGATTTTATTTACTCGTGTATTTTAAACCATAAACTGGTAAAGCCACCTTTTATTGAGGCAATCTCCCTTTTCAGTTTTTTCCATCACTGTCCTGGCAAGACCCACTAACATGAAAGGTCTGCTAGCAGAAAGGAGAGGCAAAATGGGGGACTTCCTTGGCAGTCCAGTGGTTAGGACTTGGCGCTTTCACTGCAGGGACTCAGGTTCAATCCCTGGTCGGGGAACTAAGAAAAAAAAAAAAAAAAGAACTCAGAAAAAAAGGGAAATGGCCTATAAATGTTGACAGATCTGATCTGTGATGGATTTGAATAATTTTACTATACCAATTGTCACAATGCTGTAAAGAGGCCTTCTGCTATTAAAAGTTCTCAAGGAGGATCCCCCAAGTGCAAGACTTATAAGAGCAAGCACAATCTTTCTACATGGTGAACACCATACTGTAACTGTAAATTAAGCCAGGCACTATAAAAATGATAAAGAGCCTATCCTTTAAGAGCAGACATGCCAGGGACTCCCCCGGTGGTCCAGTGGCTAGGACTCTGACCTCTCAGTGCTGGGGCCCTGGCTTTGATCCCCAGTTGGGAACTAGATCCCACATGCCACAACTAAGGCCCTGTGCAGCCAAATAAATAAATAAAAATAAACATTAAAGAAAAAAGAGCAGACATGCCAAAAGACTGAAGAAAGGACTTCTCCAACACTGGATGTCAGAAGCTGAGGCAAACCACTATGAAGAAACGGGAGGAGAAAATGCAAAAGAAGCATTAGGCCAAACTGCACTTGAGGACCTAGCCTTCTCCTCAGCTAGCCAGTGGCCTTCTCCTCAGCTAGCCAGTGGCTGTCGCTGCTGCTGAGTCACTTCAGTCGTGTCCGACTCTGTGCAACCCCACAGACGGCAGCCCACCAGGCTCCCCCGTCCCTGGGATCCTCCAGGCAAGAACACTGGAGTGGGGTGCCATTTCCTTCTCCAATGCATGAAAGTGAAAAGTGAAAGTGAAGTCGCTCAGTCGTGTCCGACCCTCNTGTGTGTGTGTGTGTGTACATGCTCCTGTATGCAAAGGCTGTCTCTTATACACATCTGAACCTGTATCCACTGCATCTGAAGGCAGAGTCCTAATTAACCACTGGACCTCTAGTGAAGTCCTGGGCCTGAGATCTCTATGGAGCTTTTACTCTTATTGTCAGATATCCTAAGCAGGCCATCGGGTGGAGCTTGGAGATCTTCAAGAGGCATTCTGAACTGCGGTGGCGTCAAGGCTACCTTGGAGGATGGGTGGGGGGAGGGCATCCGTAACCGTCAGTGAGTGGAAGTGTGTGAGGGGCGGTGGCTGAGGAGGGCTGGCCTCTTACTGCACGTGGAGTTGCTGTCTGGAGTTGGGAATCGGGACCAGATGCCAAGGAACCTAAAGCCACTTCATCATTACCAGACCGTGACTTCTCTGGGATAATTTTTCTTGGAGGTTCTGGAGAGTGATGAGGAAATTGAACTGAAGCCAACCAAGCATATGTGCTGACTGGAGAAAAATGACTGGAGAAAAATGTGTCTGGGCTTGACATCCTTTTCTCTCACTGGTTGGCAGTTTTAGAACCATAAAGCCTGCCCTAGAAAGGGGCTGGTGGCTAATGGGGCTGAAGCTGCTGCTGAGTGGAGCTCTCGGCAGGCTGCTCTGGGCTTTAGACAAGTCCCCGCATCTCCCCAGGCCTCTTGTTTTTCTGTGTGTAAAATGAAGATGCTGAGTAAAGTGATCTCTGTCTAGCCTCCTATCCAGCTCCAGAATTCTGTGGTTCTTCCATTGCCTGATTCATGCATCTCATCTCATCAAGTGCATACTTGCTACGTGCATCTTGTATTTCTCTTCCTTTTCTCTTGTTATGGATTTTCTTTTCTGATGGCCTTCCTGGGCATTCAATGTCAGATTTCTACGGACGGAATAATTAGTTAAGGTTCTTAGATATCAGGGCTGCTGCTGCTGCTAAGTTGCTTCAGTCGTGTCCGACTCTGTGTGACCCCATAGAAGGCAGCCCACCAGGCTCCTCCGTCCATGGGATTTTCCAGGCAAGAATACTGGAGTGGGTTGCCATTGCCTTCTCTGAGATATCAGGACAGACCCCCTTCATCAAAGAAATAATTTATGGAAATAGAATTGGAATGCTCATAGGATGGACAGAAAGCCTTCAAAACTAGACTTGAAGCAATAAGATAACTTTGATTTTGATCACTGCCTGTCTTTTTTCTGTCCCCAATACTCCCAAGGATGGAGAGGGTTATAGACTGAGTCTGGGTCGGTGCCCCTGTGGGCTGAAGTGGTGAGTAGAAGTAACACAGGGATCTCCCAGCCTCCCCAGTAGAAGGTCAGGCACCTGAGTTTACCCTCCCACCTGGACTCTGCAAAAGGTGTGTGTGTGTGTTTTAGTCGCTCTGTCGTGTCCAACTCTTTGTGACGCCATGGACTGTAGCCCACCAGGTTCCTTTGTCCGTGGAATTTACTAGGCAAGAATACTGGAGTGGATTGCCATTCCCTTCTCCAGGGGTTTTCCTGACCCAGGGGTTAAACCTGGGTCTCCTACATTGCATGATTCTTTACCTCTGAGCCATCAGGGCTCTGAGTCAAAGAGAGACAGGTAATTCTCCAGAGGAAGTCAGACTGGTGTAGAAAAGCGGGTATGAATGTTGAGTAACCAAAAAAGTGACCGATGTTCACTACTTGAGCCCTTCAGTTTAACTATCACCTCCCCTATAATCAGAGAAAGCAACATTTTCTCTAAAGGTTAACTTGTTGCCAAAGGCCCTGTGATATGTTATCTTAAGAGAGTTGCCGAAGAAGATCTTATTTATCTTCATTCCAGCCTGCTGAGGAGCAGCTGTGCGCTGGCCAGGAGGATGAACTTACTGGACTCGTGGTCCTGAGTGTGTTTCCCTGACTCGGGTAATGACCGCCCACTGCCTCTTAGTAAAGTCTCCACTGTCTCACTGTTAAACATTGGAGGCAAGGTGATGGAGCCTGCAGCTTTCACAGAGACCATTTGGATGAGGACTTAGCAGGAATTTAACAAAGCACATGCTCATCTAGAAGGAGGAACAGCAATTGTGTGAAGCAACACTTCCCTCGTGGTCCAGTGGTTGAGAATCCACCTTCCAATGCAGGGGACGCAGGTCCGATTCTTGCTTGGGGAACCAAGATCCCACTTGCTGTGGGGCAACTAAGCCCCCTTGTCTTAGCTAGAGAGCCCAAGTGCTACAGAATAAAGAGCTCATGAGCTCTGGAGCCTGTGTGCCATGACTGAAGAGAAGCCTGCACTCTGAAAGGAGGATCCCAGGTGCCTCAACTAAGACCCAAATCAGCTGAAAAGAAACAAAATAATAAAAAAAAGAAAAACAAAAGTGATGTCTTGCCAGTTTGGTGTCTTCCAGGCTATTTNCTCTGGAGCCTGTGTGCCATGACTGAAGAGAAGCCTGCACTCTGAAAGGAGGATCCCAAGTGCCTCAACTAAGACCCAATTCAGCTGAAAAGAAACAAAATAATAAAAAAAAAAGAAAAACAAAAGTCATGTCTTGCCAGTTTGGTGTCTTCCAGGCTATTTAGCCCCAAATTCTAGAGCATACAGGGTAGAGTGAAGCCCAGCTATTCCTTTTCCTCTTGGGAAAGCAAACCCTTCCCCTCAAATGCCCTCCTCTTTCTGAAAGCCCCCCACGGCCCCCTATCTATAGTGGGCTGAGCAGATGTGTTCAATTACCATTCCCTGCTCCATACAGAGCCAGAGCAGGGCCCCCTCCCAAGCCCTGTGTGAACCACTTAATATGCCCGCTCTGCATTCCTACCAGGAGTCACTTTCTTACAATTAGCAAAGTTGGCAACTTCCGCCACTCTACAGACTAAGTTATTTTGCTCTGCACATGAGAGGCAGCATCAATTGTCTCCCGAGGGGAGAGGTGATGTTATGGCTCAGAGCTGTGTTGTATGCTGGCACCTCTGTTAAAATTAGCTGCTCCGCTGTTTCAGGGTTGTCATGAAGGAGCCGATGAAGTCTGATGTGGCAGGATTATTAAAGCCAAGGGAGAAATGACTCTAGGGCCAGCATGGTGTTTTCAAGAGGTCAGTCCCACTGAGCCGTGGGAGGCAAGTGAAGTGCTGGGCCTGGGGTGAGGACGTTGACCTTGGAGAGGAGATGCTGGCAGGACCACATGGAGAATTTGATTGCTGGAGCTGCTTCTTAGTCCACGTTTTCCCTTAATTTTTCAGTTTTTTCTTTGTTATATCAAAACTCCGAGTGAAATATCATTTTGTCAAAATATTTTTCTTAAAGATTTTTTTTTTTCTGATGTAGACCATTTAAAAAGTCATTATTAAATTTGTTGCCNATGTTCTGTTCACTGGTGCTTATCGCAATTCAAGTAACTAGGCATTATGTTCTGTACACAATGGTGAAGGTCTGGTGATTGATTATCTAGATCACAGTAACCTAGCAGATGTCATAAATCATGTATGTTAGCCTATATATACTGAATACCTAATAAAGTCGGCATCAGACAATAAGGTCTGATCCTTTCAACCCCATCTTTCTGTCTTCTTATTTTTTCTAAGCAGGCGTTCTCCTTCGCGTCCTCCTTACGGGGGTTGCTCCTTGACTGTGCTGGCCACGGCACCCATGGACTGCAGCCCACCAGGCTCCTCCGTCCATGGGATTTTCCAGGCAAGAGTACTGGAGTGGGGTGCCATTGCCTTCTCCGCAGCCAGTGGCTAAGACCACATAAATTCCTGAGGAAAACTAAAGGCAGCTGGGCACTCAGATACATGTTGTGTCAGTGTAGAAAGCTTGTCAAAGATGGAACCATCTGGAGGGCTACATAGAGGTGCCTTTTCTTTCCTGAAAGAGAAGGAGGCCATAAGTTCAGCACTGGCTTTCTATCCAAGATTCAAAATATGATTTCTGTGGAAAATCAGTAATCATTACTGAGGCCAGGTACTTTCCATACATTATCTTATCAGGTGAGTTTCATTATTCCCATGTTTCAAAGGAGGAAATTAAGGCTTAGAGGTTAAAAACTGGCTGGAGGTCAGGGTGTTGACCCACACCTGTCAGATCCCAAAGCTGAGCTGTACCCTATCTACTATACTGAGCTCTCTCTAATTCTCACCTCTACCTGTTGCCTGTGACATTAAAAATTAATCTGTAATGCTAAGACACAAAATAGCCAAAGTGTATAAAATCTAACTCCAGACAGGCAATCTGGATATAAATAAGCCAAATGACACTCCTAACAATTAGTCACAGAGAAAGCAGGGCTTCTTTCCCTTTAAGATGCATGACCTAGTGAACTGGACTTTGCCTCCCCCAAGAAATGCATTTCATTTTAGTAAATGGTGAGTAGATTCCATTCTAGAGCAAACAAAGCGAGTAATGTAGAGTCAGCCCACAGCAGAAAGAACAAGAAGAATTGTGTTGTGACAAGTTACCATGTTTTTAACCTCACACTGCACAGCATCAGGCCAGAATTAGCTATTCCCACACAACTGCCTCATGAAAAGGACTTATTTTCATAGAAACATGGTTGATTAACAGCTGCCTAAACAATGGGCACTTAGTGCTTTTAAACTGAATGCTTATTTTTTTGCCTCCAGGTCCAACAACCAAAGCGGAGTCCCTCCTTCACTGTGAACCTCCCCACCAAATACACGATGAGCTTTGACCAATGGGCCTGACCCTGCGAGACCAGCCAAGGAAAGAGTGGATCTCTGGAATCCAGCATGGCAGCAGCAAGAACTGAACAAGGCTGCATCAGGAACAATTCCAGGGTCAAATCCATTCAAATCCTGCCTGGGAGTCTGAGAAAGGGCTGAAGCTTGTTCAAGTTGCCCTTACAGCCAAGGGACTAAAGGATGAGATGTCAAAGGCATAGGACTGGAAAAGGAGGAGAGCTGGTTAGCGCTGGAACTGAGGGCAATCTGGCAGTGGCCTCTGTCACTCCACTCAACTGCCAGTCAATTAATTTGANGAAGCTTGTTCAAGTTGCCCTTACAGCCAAGGGACTAAAGGATGAGATGTCAAAGGCATAGGACTGGAAAAGGAGGAGAGCTGGTTAGCGCTGGAACTGAGGGCAATCTGGCAGTGGCCTCTGTCACTCCACTCAACTGCCAGTCAATTAATTTGAGAACCAAGTGAGGTTACAGGCACCTAACATCGGTACTAAAAAATGAAGAATTAGGGTTAATTGGGTTCACCTGGATTGGGTTAAAAAAGGAACAGATTCAAAAGGGACTACATTAAACTACATGTTATTTTTATGGCTGCAAAATAAAATTCAGACTAAACCCTGAAATACAATACCACATCAAAATACAGACTTGGTCACAGCTGACCCGATGTCACTATTAACATCTACACTATATTTCTAGTGCATTTTCAAAATTTCAAAACATTTCCAATGAGGACCCAATATCGTGTGTCTTTCAATAGAGGAAGAGCTTGTAAGGCACCCAAGGGGGCTGCACAGGTCTCCTAAATCTTCCAGTCGTAAGTTCTCCCCACTAGATCCTGTTGGTGGCAAGGTTTTGGGGTTAAAACAAATTTATCCAGTTCCACACCCAATCCCTGGATCAACTCCAGGCAGAATAAGTGTCACTTCTTTGATTCACTAAGAGATGCTGGGAATGACTACCTCCACCAGACCAGTCCTTTCACTTTAATAGTCAGCAACAAATTCCTGTGAAAACAGCTACTGAAAGGTTTTCCAAAAACTCTGCTCTCTATGGATGTATGATGGGAAGGTGTCCCACAGCAGGATCAGTGCCAAAGGGCCAGGGTGCCTTCCCTCCACAGACAAAGGTAAGGCGAAAACACTCCACTCTTGTTCTGCTTTGCTACTTTAAAATATATTTCTTTACTTTTCAGAAATAACTTCATCAATCAGAAAGCTGCAGCATGAAAACCTGCTCTTCTAACATTACATGTGCACTAAACATCTGTACATCCTCTGATCATGCGGTTCCATTCTCTAATTTAGCACTCATTCACCACAGATGCTAATTACACCAACAAACCCTGCCAAGGGAATCATTTGGTATCACACAGGTCTTAGCAGGGCTCAGCATCATGTGATCAAATCAGACAACTTGGGCTTATGATCACCAGCCAACTTTGCACATTTACAACTCAGCTAAATTAAAAACACATTAAAACACCAAAGATGAACTATAATGTGTCCCAAGTTAGATGCTCTATAAAAACTTCCATTTTCTCTCTAAATACTTCCACGTTAAACACTTAAACACTACCTTTGCCTTAGGCCAACTAGTCTACCTTCTAGAAATGAAAGAAGTATTTAGAAACTTTACTCAGCTCTCACTTAAGGCAGGATTCACTGGCAAGTATTTTGTTTTTGTTTTTGAAATGTCTCAACATTACTGGGTTCTCTCTGGAATTACTTCACAGGTATATCTGTAATGTACCATTTTTAGATATATTTTACCTCAGTGCATGAAAAATAAAGACTTCGCTATTCTACATTTGCAACTGAGGCAATAATGATTGATTAGATTTCTGAATGATCAAAGTGAGGGGGTGGTGGGTGAACCACCATGCTCCTATTTCAAGTATTGGGCTAGAATAGATTTTTTCAGAAAGTTCAGCTCTTCCAATAGCCATTAATAAGTTTAAATCAAAACATATATAGCAGCTTGAATGAGGTTTTTTTTCCTTTGTGTTTTCCCAATGTATTTTGCTACTTCAGAAGTGGAAGAAAAATCTAGCTTTGCTAAAATTACAACTCGGGACAAAATGAATTCTTGTTAGAGCAAAGGAGTGTTAGAGGCCTCTGACCTGGAGACTATTTTACTGGCAGGAATAACTTTACAGAAAAAGATATCTTCCCTTTCTTTACCCTCAGGCTTTTAATAATAATACTTTATACTGTCAATGAGTCAAATATCCTTATGCATTTGTATTGTATTTAGTACTTCCAGAATGTCACCCTTACTCTATGATTGTTGCACCCATGTCTTTTCTTCAATCAAATTTACTAGTTGCCCACTAATCTAGAAATGCCCTCCATCCTTCAGAATTTACAGGATCTTGGCCAGTTTCAGAGCAGAATTCCTCCTTCCTTCCCACAGTATGAGCCTCTTGTCCCAAAGGCATGCCACAGGGGCTGGGCCATGTGTACTCTCTCTGGCCTTCATGGAGAGCAAAGTAAAAGGAGCCAGAAGCATTTCACTCCAACTTACCAAATGCATATTATTCGATTTCTATTTAGTCCTCTAACCTAAAAATTTAAGTTTCACGTGAATAGGTGGAAGTTACACATGACCTGGAACAAATGTCATGGACAGGAGCCTGGCGGGCTACAGTCCAAGGGCTCACAAAGAGTTGGACATGACTTAGCAACTAAACAACAACGCGATTTCACAGATAACAGTGTTTGCGAAATGCAAAGTGCTGCATACTGATTGCAAACAAAGGCCTCATAAACATCCATAGAAAACAGAACCTGGTCTCTATCCAGCTGCTACATGTTGGTAAGGGTGGGCTGCTGCTGCTGCTAAGTCGCTTCAGTCTTGTCCGACTCTGTGTTACCCCACAGACGGCAGCCCACCAGGCTTCCCCGTCCCTGGGATTCTCCAGGCAAGAACACTGGAGTGGGTTGCCATGTCCTTCTCCATTGCATGTAAGTAAAAAGTGAAAGGGAAGCTGCTCAGTCATGTCCGACTCTTAGCGACCCCATGGACNCACCAGGCTTCCCCGTCCCTGGGATTCTCCAGGCAAGAACACTGGAGTGGGTTGCCATGTCCTTCTCCATTGCATGTAAGTAAAAAGTGAAAGGGAAGCTGCTCAGTCATGTCCGACTCTTAGCGACCCCATGGACTGCGGCCTACCAGGCTCCTCCGTCCATGGATTTTCCAGGCAAGAGTACTGGAGTGGGGTGAAGGGTGGGCTACCCAACTTATTTTCCCCAATATTCTGTAGAATAGAAAGCTTCTGCTTTCACTTAAAAGCCCAGTTAAAACATCCGCCCTCCCCCCAGAAAACAGGAGATGGAGATGAAGAAAATATACCAGTTCAAACTGTCCTCTGTCTGGACACTCGCAGGAGTCTCAAGAGGGCCAGAGCCAGAAGAGACCAAGAGCTGCCAAGGGCAGACAGAGACAGACTACACAAGGTAACAGCGCTCCCTACTGCTCAAGCAGGGAAGAACACCAGTCAATGCTCCGGAGCAGGTTCTGTGGTCTTCTACTCAGCAGGGAAAAAGAGGAAGCAAGGAATCAGTCAGGCTGGACAGAAATTCCATCACTAAAGGCGGAAGGATATTCTCAAAGAAACAGTGAACTCAACTTTGTTAAAGACTTATGCTAGTTCCTTAAATGGGATGTCACAATCTGTGGCATCTACTTAACCTCCATTTACCCCTGGGCACAGGAGACCTACCCGTAAGGCTGTTTCTGAGAAGTAAGCTTGGTAGAAGCTACTCGGAGGACACCAGCCACTGGCTTTTCAGCGTTAGCCAGAGACTTGTTTTTAAAATATCTCCCCGAATCCATCATTTTCTATCCCTTGGTTTCCCATTCTGTGACATTTCCCACTACCCTCATGGGGACACTATCATGCATCAAAAATCAAGAACTGGGGAACTCCCTGGTTAGGACTGCATACTTTCACTACAGAGGGCCTGGGTCTGATCCCCAAACAGGGAACTAGGATCCCTGCGATACTAGCTGCGCGATGTGGCCAAAAAATCTAGAACTGAGGAACTACAGTTAAGAAAAAGGCTGCTTTCCAAGTTGTTTTTTTCTGTGTACGTGTATGTGTGAGGGGGGTGGGGGCGAGTGGAGATGGGAACCACAGTCAGGCATCTACATTGCCAACTGTTATTTTGCTTCCCAAGTTTTCTTGGTTCTTGAGTTCATCAGGTGGTTGATGGTCTCAGAGCAAACTACGCAAGGAAGAATTCTCAGGACATCAACACCAATAAGACAAGGTCCTGCTTGTCTCAGACACCCTCCCCAGAAGCCTAATATTAGAATGAGAAGGGACAGTTAACACTTTGCTTATCGGACAATCTGGCCTCCCCACACAAAGTCATATGCCAATAGAACATTAGGTCTCAGAATCAGACTTTGAAAGTCAAATATTCCTGCTCATATTACCATTCTCAAAAGTCTCAATCACTTATACTCCTGCCATGGTGGGCTAAAACACAGAAACTGCTGTTTGGATCTTGCATGGGGAAGGGAAAAAACTGTCAATCCAATAAAATGAACAGACTACTGGAATAACTTGCACACTGAATCCTGTTCTTACTGCTGAAATTAAGACAGTTTAAAAGAATACCTGGAACGACCTCTAAGTAACTTCCACATCACTCAGTACAGGAGAAAGGGGACCAAACATTAGTGAAGTAAGGGAGAAATGGGCTCTCAGACGGACTTTGCATCAGACCACAAGGCACCTAGGCAGCCACCGACCATTGTTCTCCAACCTCTTAAAGGCCTAGAGAAAGAAAGCAAAGCCAAGTGCCTAGTAGGCAGATTTTAAAAACTTTAAAACTACTAGCTTCAATGACTAAGCCAATCCCTGATTGGTTGAAATGTACAATAAGCCTGGGCTTTAAGCCAATCAGAGTTCTGGTCGTTGGGAATGAACTAGACAGTAGAGCAACTGCCACTCACTTGGGCCAACATTTTATTAAAATTGCTCAATTTACCTGGCTTCAGTTAATATGTGGATCTGAATGAAAGCAGCAGAGAACAGAGACATCCTCCCTCCAAACTCTACCTTTGCTCTTGCTATGATTAATTAACAATTT
Organism: Neotragus pygmaeus; assembly: GCA_006410875.1. NCBI lineage: Eukaryota > Metazoa > Chordata > Mammalia > Artiodactyla > Bovidae > Neotragus > Neotragus pygmaeus. The sequence goes on from SJYV01054212.1 coordinate 992,007, forward strand.
TGCCACTTGTTAGCATCAGGGTTCAATCAATTATTTGCTGATATTCAGCATTCTGTATTCCTAGGCTTAGCCCTTCCCTAACCATGACTTATTTGTCCCGGGTCCCATTTCTTCATGGGACACACATGAGTACACTACACATACTTAGAGCACACCAAAGCCAAAGTGAATGCTGAGAACAGTTTCTCTCTGATTGGGGCTCAAGGTCAAAGACAATTCCCATTCATCTTGCATGCTTTGTCAAGCTGCCTGCCCTGGAACATCAAGAGAAAGTTTAGGGGGACAAAAACCTAGGAATTTGAAACAAAGTGGGGAAGAAGGGGGAGAGGCATCCCGGCAAGCTCCACAGTTAAGACCACAAACTCCAGAACACCCCGAGGAGCTGCACCGAATAGCAACTCCTGGATACGGATCCAGGAGGGTTCAGTGTTTCCCACGACCAATATGCAGAGAGAAATAAAAGGCGAAATTCCAAGAGTTTAGTTTACAATACCGAGGTACTAAGAAAGGGCCTTATAATGACTTTCTTGCTTTTCTCCATCAGGAAAACAGATACTGAGATGATCAGCCCAAGGAATCAGGTTAGGATGCCCTGCTCCCTGGTGGCTCAAGTGGTGAAGAATCCGCCTGCCAACGTAGGATGACTGGGTTGCGAAGATTCCCTGCAGGAGGAAATGGCAACCCACTCCAATATTCTTGCCTGGAACATCCCATGGACAGAGGAGCCTAGTGGGTTACAGCCCATGGAGCTGCAGAGTCCAACATGTCTGAGCACGCGCGTATGCCCTGCTCCTCAGCCAGTGGCTCCTGCAGGGTCTTCCAGTCAATGCCCAGTCACAAGTCAATGCCCAGTCACATCCCCAAGGGACATGCTGAGACACAAGTGCTTCTTCTCTAGATGAACAACTTGAAATCCTTCAACTTTACCATAATAAAGACTACCTACAGTGACCAAACTGCTCCCCAATCCAGGAAATGTGAGCTGAGAGCCTGCACTCAAGATAGGCATTCATTCATATACCAGGTAAAACAATCAGCAACTTCTCAGGAAAATGAGAAGACCTTAAATTAGGTGAAATAAACAACCTCAGAAATTGAGTTCTCTGGGCTTCCCAAGCAGCTTTGTCTGTTCTGGTGGGCAAAGAGAAATAATAATCCTCATATTCAGAAGCCTGATCTATTTTGGATTGCCAACTAACATACGTATTATTCTAGCCTCTCAGCTATGAAGGAAAAAAGAATTTTGTACAGAAGACAGGCAAAAAAAATTGAAGTCCATTTCTTTCTCTCTAGAGACTCTAAAGCTAAGGAAATAAAACATGTAGCCATTTAAAATGCTACAACCATGAGGTCAAACATCTTGAAAGGGCCTCACTCTGCCCCCATGGGACTATGACAATTCCGAAGCAGGCTACCCTTGGGCCACAATACAAGGAAGAACTCCTTGCTGGACTTTACAAAAACAACCCAAGAGACCCATCAACGTTTCTGTCCCCAACTGAACTGGGACTACGACTGTAACAAGAGACAACACAAACTTGGCCAAATAACTAACCAAGTCAGATAGTAAAGGGCATTTGTAAGACACATACCTATCCCTGCCCTCTGCTGTGGCTACACAGGACTCCAGGATAAGTAAAAAATTCGAAACTATACTCCTCCAAAACCGAAGTCACCACTCCATTTTCAGCATTGGAAATCTACATATGCTGCTAAGTCACTTCAGTCGTGTCCGACTCTGTGCGACCCCAGAGACGGCAGCCCACCAGGCTCCCCTGTCCCTGGGATTCTCCAGGCAAGAACACTGGAGTGGGTGCCATTTCCTTCTCCAATACGTGAAAGGGAAGTCGTGGAGTCGTGTCCGACCCTCAGTGANTCTCGGAGGGCGGGGCATCGCCTCTGCAGGGGTTGCACCATAGCAAGGACGGGGTTCCCGGAGCCATGGAGCTGAAGCTCGCCTCTTCCCCTACCCTGCCACCCAGTTACCTCTTCGCCTCCTCGTCGTCTAGCAGCTCTGGCTCGGTCGCCGCCATTACCACATCGCACTCAGCGGCAGCCGCCATCTTACCGCCGGGACCAAAGAGCCGGGTGGGAGGTCGGCGGTGAAGAGCACTTCCGGTCGGAGCATCGAGCAGCTCACCGGCGCTGCGCCCAGAGGGGCTCCCTCGGGCCGGTCTACCAGCGAGAGGCTCCGCTTCGGGCCAGAGCGGCCTCCCGCCCCCGGAGGTCCATGGTGGTCTCCGCGCTGGGGCGGGGGGCCAAGGACGGTTCCTGTGCGTAGGGGGCGCCACTTTACCCGTGGGGCCGAAGAGGGTATAGGTGGGTGTCGCCTCTCTAGGCTTCGGCTTTCCTCAGTATTCCGAGAGCTTCGTTGCCATAACAACTTCCAATCCTAGAGCGTCTCTGGTGATGCTCCGGGAGACTGAGTTGGGTACGGACGCAGTGACCCAGGATCCTGGAGATAAAGAGCCCCCCCCTACTAATACCTTCCCGACCTTTGAGTATGTCCACAGCCGCCTCCTGCGAAAGGCAAGAAGAGACACTTTGAATCCAGTTTTCCTAGTGTTCATCGGCCCCTGGAAGCCCTGCCCAACCAAGCCTGGGGAACGCAGGGCGTCTTCGCACCGCGCCTTTCATCCCCTCTGGACCTCCAAGTACCAACTGGTTCATCACCCTAATGACGCTGACCCTTTTATGAGGCTGCTTTCATGTCAGCCGCCTGGGAGTGCCATCTCAGCATTAAGCCTAGGGAGGGTGACACAGAGCCCCAGACCCTGCCCTGGAGTTTATAAGGCAGCTCGCAGGGTGAGGTCCCTGTTCCACAGTGTCCCCAGTGCTCCCAACCCTCATATAAACTCCCTGCTCAGCACGCTTGTTTTGCTGAATGCAGTCTGGATTGGGAACTCAGACAGGGCAAAGACCCAGCTTAATTTTCGTAGCCCTTCACCCAGACCAATAATTTTTGTGGACCTGACTTAAATTGGGGTTTGAGAGTCCCTTGGACTGCAAGGAGATCCAACCAATCCATTCTAAAGGAGATCAGCCCTGGGTGTTCTTTGGAAGGAATGATGCTAAAGCTGAAACTCCAGTACTTTGGCCACCTCATGCGAAGACTTGACTCATTGGAAAAGACTCTGATGCTGGGAGGGATTGGGGGCAGGAGGAGACAGGGACTACTGAGGATGAGATGGCGGGATGGCATTACCGACTCGATGGACATGAGTCTGAGTGAACTGTGAGAGTTGATGATGGACAGGGATTGGTGATGGACAGGGAGGCCTGGCGTGCTGCGATTCATGGGGTCGCAAAGAGTTGGACATGGCTGAGCGACTGAACTGAACTGACGTTAAACTGAGGTGGGGGGAGGTTGGGGTTAAAATATTAAAGTTAACGGTTACCAAAGAAGGGGTCAAGGGAATTTAAGAAGAGTGTATCCCCCTTCTTCAGTAAAAGTCACTGCCATTGTCCATGAGCTGCTTGCACAGTCCCTGCCTACCACAGTGTTGAGGGAGCTGAAACCACACCTGTCACTGGGTAGTGGAGGATGGGAAAGGCTCCACCAGGATTGGAAGAGACACGTCATTCTTCCAGCCAGTCATTCAACAACTCTCTCCAAAGCTAGGTTGGGAAGGCACAGATTCGGGCCCTGCTTGCCAATGGCTCATGGTCTACAGTCTAATGCAGGAGGGCCACCTGTCCTTAACCACGTTCCTACTTTTGTGTTCTCTGAATCTTAAACTCTCAATTTAGAAAATGGATACATGCATATGTATGGCGGTGTCACTTTGCTGTATACCTGAGACTATCACAACATTTGTTAATTGACTATCAGTTCAGTTCAGTTCAGTCGCGCAGTCGTGTCTGACTCTCTGCGACCCTATGAATCGCAGCACCCCAGGCCTCCCTGTCCATCACCAACTCCCAGAGTTCACTCAGACTCATGTCCATAGAGTTGGTGATCCCATCCAGCCATCTCATCCTCTGTCATCCCCTTCTCCTCCTGCCCCCAATCCCTCCCAACATCAGGGTCTTTTCCAATGAGCCAACTCTCCGCATGAGGTGGCCAAAGTATTGACTATACTCCAATATTAAAAAAAAAAAACAACACACTCCCAATTTATCACCAAGTCTTGTTAATTCTCTCATCAAATGTCTCTTAAATCTACCTCCTTTACACCCCAATTCAGATTCTTATCATTTTTTGGAAATCTTGGAATACTACCCTACTCTCCTAACTAATCCCAAGTCTCACCTCTCTCCAGTCTTCACTCTTTACCAGAGTGACCTGCTTAAAAGCAAAAACTGATCATGTCACTTCACTGGCATAAATCCTATCAATGGCTTTCCACTGCTGTTAGGATAGAGTTTGAACTCTTTGGCCAGACACACAGGTCTTAGATGGTTTGGCTTCTTTCTACTATCAATACTGAACCCAAATACGTGTAGTTCCAGTAAATGCCATGGATGTTGCCACATTTTCTTCACCCTTTCCTTCCACCCACTTCAAACCTCAACACAGACCTGACCTCCTCCAGGAAGGTTCCATGGATAACGTGATGCCCACTGTCCCTAAGTTAAACACCCCTTGGCTGTGCTCCCACAGCACCTCTGTAATAGATCTTACATGCTAGACTGTAATTGGATTAGATGTCTAGATGGTGACATTCTAATGGGCCGCAAACAGGTCTAATTCGCCAGCCTTTTCTCAGCACGTGGTCGTGTAAGTGGCACAGAGTATGCGCTCAGAAGACATTGGATGAATAAACGACTGGATAAACGAAGTGTTACTCTGGTAGCCTTTAGAAAAAGAACATTTGGGCATCTGAGACACCAGAACAGCACCTGGCGCATCCCGCCAGCGTATAACCTGTGCCCTGGCGACCACCTAGCCGAGATTCAGGCCGTCATCTCCCCGCCGGCCTCTGAGGGCGCTGTGCTGCCGGCGACCGCTCTCCGCCGCCGGAATTGGTCTTGCCGGGTGGAAGCTGCGGGGGCGGGACCAGATGGAGCCTGGATCGACGCAGAGGAAGATCCGAGTGTTTGCCGTGGTCGTGCCCCACCCCTGGTCCCCGGGAGCCTGGGAGGGCCCGGCTGTGCTGCTGCGAGGGTCCTAGGAGGTACGGAACTGGGAGGCCGGGGTCGACCACCGCTTTTGGGACGCTTTAGTTGGCAGGATTCTGATTCTCTCTGGGAGCCCCCTGGTGGGGAGAACGTGCAGGAGGCTCGTGTGACTGTCTCTCTTGGGGTACTCCTTAATTGCGGGGCTCGCAGGAAGGGGGGATCTGTACTGGGAGTTACCTCTGGAGAAGTTTCTGTGTGAGAACCCTTTGGGAAATTATCTCTGTCTCTCCTCTCTGGGGGAATCTTTGTCTAGGACTTCTGGGAAACCTGTGTTTGGGTGTGCCTTGAGATCTGTTGGAGTGTCTTGAGATTTCTATGTCTAAGCCTTATCTGGGTGTGTTCAAGGGCAGCAAAATCTTTCTCCTTTCCAAAGTATTGTTTTCTTAGATTCCTTCCCTCCTTTGTTTCTTGTCTGATGTTCTTCATCCTAGCCATGGCCTTGACTGGGAATTAGAGGGAACGAATTGTCCAGATAAGCCTTTTTGGAAAGCAGAATGTTCTTCTTAATTGTTCACTCCCTAAGAGTGATGTAAGATAGATCCACACAAAATAATATCTCTGGTTCTTTCTTTACGGAATCATGGTTAAAGAGAGGGAGCTGAGCCAGAGCTTCCTTCAGCAACTGGTCTTCTACGTCTTGTACATTCTGTGCACAAAGATACTGGATAGTGTTTCCTTTAAGCCAGCTACTCTTCCCGCTTTGTGGCAGCATTTACTGAGCACTTGCTCTGTGCCACTTACTGACCACGTCCTGGGGATAAGATGAGTATAACACAGCTCACTGTCCAGTAGCAGACATTGGCATGTCAGAGACCCTATAGCGGACACAGTACACCCTGGCGAGGGTAGTGGACAGTGCCGACTCCTCAAGGCTGTGCGTTCGGTTCAGAACTTGGGCCCTCAATTAAGGGAAGGCCCTGTGTTTTAATCCTGCCTCACCCAGTGTGCTTCCGTTCTTCAGGATTGAAAGCCAAGCATGGGGAAGAGCTGCAAGGTGGTCGTGTGTGGCCAGGCTTCTGTGGGCAAGACTTCAATCCTGGAGCAGCTTCTGTACGGAAACCATGTAGTGGGTGAGTTGTTGGGGATGGGCTGTGGTGGAGGAAGTGGAAGTACGAAGAGAAGATTTGATCACAATACCAAGAGGCTAAAAGTTGCTCCTGGTGGTGCTCCTAGGATCTAAAAGATCCCAACTCTGCCACACAGAAGAAATCTGGAAAGAGGAAACCCAGTATCAGAGAAGGATAGGAAGGAAAACTTGCAAGTCAGGCTGTGCTTAGTGTGGTATCAGCATAAGATTGACTCTGTTCCCCAAATCATTCCAGTCCAGCCAGATTTGAAGTCTGACCCCGATCCTCAGCCCCGACATTCCTTTCTCCTGTCTGGTTAGCTTGTTAGGATTCACTCAGTCACGCAGGTTCCCAATCTCTTCTCTCCCTAGAAACAAGGTGGTGGTGGTTTTTTTAATCTGTGTTGAGTCTTCGTTGCTGCACGGGTTTTCTCGTTGTGGCGAAGGCAGGAGAGGGCTACTCCGTAGTTGCAGTGGGTGGGCTTGTCGTTGCAGTGGCTTCTCTTGTTATGGAGCACGGGTGCCAGGGCACATGGGCGTCAGAAGCTGTGGTTCCCAGGCTCTAGAGCACAGACTCAGTAATTGTGGCGCAGGGGCGTAGTTACCCCAAGGCACGTGGGCTCTTCCCAGATCAGGGATTGGATTCAAATCTCCTGCGTTGGCAGGTGGATTCTTGACCACTGAGCCACCAGGGAAGCCCAGAAACAAGCTTTTCCTCCTCATTTTGTCCCAGGTTCTGAGATGATCGAGACGCAGGAGGACATCTACGTGGGCTCCATTGAGACTGACCGAGGGGTCCGGGAGCAGGTGCGTTTCTACGACACGCGGGGGCTCCGCGACGGGGCCGAGTTGCCCCGGCACTGCTTCTCCTGCACTGACGGCTATGTCCTGGTCTACAGCACGGACAGCCGGGAGTCCTTTCAGCGCGTGGAGCTCCTCAAGAAGGAGATTGACAAATCCAAGGACAAGAAGGAGGTGTGTGGGGGAACCCCGGTGGTGAGAGACAGTGGGCCCTGGGCTGGCTCTGGGAGGCCTGGAATGGCTCTGTTTTTCACTCATTTGCCAGGAGCTTGGTTTGAAACTGGAGGGCAGGGATGGAGACCGCTGCCAGGTGTCTTCACCACTAGAGGTGCCCACATGTTGAGACAGCTCAGCCAGAGAGGCTACTCGAGTTTAGGAGATCCCTGACCTAACACAGGAGGTCCTCACTAGGCGTTTTTAATAGTGGTTGTGTGCTTAGCTGTGAAGGCCCTTTTGTTCTCAATCAGGCATTCTGGGAGTGCTTCCTCACCAGTTAACTTAGCCAGCGCTAACTCCCTACAGTAGTGATCAGGCATGAATGACACAGGGCTTGTAACAGAATCCCTGGAGGGGATGCCAGATGGAGGCCCCGCCCAGTTTCTAATGTAGGAAGAGATGAGACCTCAGCTGTTGACTTCTTCCCCTCCCCTAGGACTCCTAGGTGGAAGTGGTTGCTTTTTCCTCTCCTTCCTCTGTTCAAGTTCTGGCTTCCATCTGTACCCGCTCTGGGAGTTCCATGACAAGCCCGAGGTGGTCACTGGCCCTCAACCCGGCTCCCAAGGTCCACGCTGCAGCCACAGGCCTCTCCTGTGTTCCTCTTCCGCAGGTCACCATTGTGGTCCTCGGCAATAAGTGTGACCTGCAGGAGCAGCGGCGTGTAGATCCGGACGTGGCTCAGCACTGGGCCAAATCGGAGAAGGTGAAGCTGTGGGAGGTGTCAGTGGCTGACCGCCGTTCACTGCTGGAGCCCTTCATCTACCTGGCCAGCAAGATGACCCAGCCCCAGAGCAAGTCTGCCTTCCCCCTAAGCCGCAAGAACAAGGGCAGCGGTTCCTTGGATGGCTGAAGTAGTGCCTTCCCAGCCCTGGAAGTTGGGTTGGGGGAAAGGGGGGGTTTAGGTGAGCTCTGCTTCCCAGTCCAGGTGGGGACTCACCACTGGGCCAGGCAGCTGGGCTGTCCGAGGCGTAGGCCGCTTCTGCTCCCTCCCACCTCTGGGAATTGCTGACAGTCTAGGTTAGCGCCGCCAACCCCTCCAGCCCCCATCATATCTGCCCTGTGGTGACCAGGGTAGTTGTGGGTCACTGTCCCTTTTACCTGCCAGGAGAGGAAGCAGAGCTCTATGCAGAAGTGCTGCATCTAGGGTCTGCTTCCTATCACAGGGACTTCCCACTTCCTGGTTTCCTGCCAGTGTCTATTCTCTCTCTCTCACGTGCACACACCCCCTGTTCAGGAAGCCTCTACATACACACACCCACACACACGCACCCATACACACACACACACGGCATCAGCCTGGACTCTAGAGAAAGGACGTCCACATATCTGTATAGATGTGCACATGTGAGTGCTGGTGTTTGGGACACATACACACACTTATGGCAGCAGCCTGGACTCTAGAGAAAGGGCGTCCACATATCTGTGTGTAGATGTGCACGTGTGTGTGCTGGTGTTTGGGACACATACACACACTTATGGCAGCAGCCTGGACTCTAGAGAAAGGGCATCCACGTATCTGTGGGTAGATGTGCACGTGTGTGTGCTGGTGTTTGGGACACACACGTACATCGTCTCTTCTCTCATGGCACCAGCCTGGACTCTAGAGAAAGGGTGTCCAGGCATGTGTGTGTGGATGTGCATGTGTGTGCGTGCTGGTGTTCTGGGCACCTCCTCATCCAACAGCCCAACCTCTCTCCTGTCCTCTCCATGGCTAGAAGCTAGCCTCCTGGGAGTGTCCTTTTCTGTTGTAACTCTTGCCCCAGCTTCCTCTTCCTGCTCAGGGAGCATGTCACTGGGTGAGGTGGAATGAGACGCAGCTGGGCTGGGAGTCAGCAGCTGGCTTTGTGGGCCTGCAAGGCCCTTCCCCTCTCGGGCCTCCGCTTTTCTCATCTGTAAGATGATCTCGATTCTATGCTCTCTAGCCCTGTGGTTGGATACTGCCCGCAGCTGCGACTGTCTCCCCTCAGCTTCTCCCTTTTCAAGGTGCTATGCCTACAGCCCCGCAGGCTGGGACACTGCTCCCGCCGACCACCAGGGGGCAGGAGCGCACGACTCGCGCTAGTTACCAGAGCGGCCGCCCAGGGCCCAATCAGCGGCCCTCCCGGGCCTGGGGACCGGTCTTTCCCGTTCCTGTGGTGGTGTTCAGCTGATGGCTGGACTCCTGTTTATCAATTTCCTGTGTTTATATGCCTGCTGCCCCAGTGGAGGCTGGGCAAGGTGCTCCTCTAGCGCTCCCTTCTTACCTCAGATGCCTGAGCAGAACCAGGCCCAGCAGGAGCAGCTTCCCAGGAGCTGCCAGGCCTGTCGGGGGCTCAGAAGGGTGGTCACACTTCCAGCACTGGTCAGGTGAGCTTGTCACCTGCACCCTCCTGTGCTCACCTGCTTCTGATGCACACACCTAGCACAGCTGACACTACAGCCAGATGACCTCCAACACACGCCCCTCCTCCCCAGGACGGGAGGGGCGAGCAGGGGCAGGCGGCCCAGCTGGGCGAGGCCAGTTTTAGGGCGTATACAGGCTTGAGCTTAAATTCATTTATTGATGTGTTGGACACAATAAAACCACAACTGTTATCAAAAAGTTTCCCTCCCCTCCCCCTTTTTTCTTGTCCCCACCCCCCCCATTGGAAATAGCTTTTTTTAAAAAAAAAAGATAACAGGCAGATACTGGCGAAGTCCCATATCGTGGGGTGGTGGGTGGCAGTCATCTTGACAGCACGAAAATGGGGCTCGAGAGTGGATCCCAGCACTCGGGTTCACAGCGAGGGGGGCTTGCGCTGCTGGTCTGGGGGGAGAGCTGAATTGAGTGCTGGGGGCCAGTTTGAAGTGAGGAACTGGAGGGGAGCCCTGGGGGGTGGATGTGGTGTCAGGGGCCCCCACAGTCTGAGGGAGGCCCAGTGTCACTCTTCCCCCTCGAGAGCTGAGGTTCAGGAAGAATCAATGAAAGGCTAAGAGGGGAGAACGCGTGTGGGACTGGTCATTTCCTCTGTTACAGATGGCCCAGCCAGAACATCACCATCACCTCGCCCCATCCTGTCAGCAAGCGAAAACCCCAGAAGCTGCGGCCCCAGCTGCCCCTTGGCTTTGCCCCACTGTCTCCACAGTCCACCACACCCTTGTCCAGGCAGCCTTGAGCCCACTCCCACTGGAGACCCCCTCCATCATCGCCAGTGATTCTCTGGGGAATCCAGTGAATGGGGAAGACCACCCCCACCCCACCCCCTGCAGGGCATGGGAATAGAGGTCACAGCCTTGTCCTCAGGCTAGGAGAGAGATTCCTTGGGCCTCTGGCCACATGGCTCTAGGTCTTGAGTTGGGGGTTGAGAGCACCATGGGGCTGGGGCTAGGATTATTGCATAGATCTTTGGATTTTTCGGCTTGCTCCCCGTAAGTCAGGATGGGAAATGGAGGGGAGCCCAGGACTAGCCCTAGACACCAGAGGCAGGGAGGGTGCAGATGGATGGTCCATGGGCCAGGGTGGCATTAGTTGAGTCCCCAGTGCAGACAGAGGGCTGGGCAGCAGCTTTTAGCGTTAGCCCAGCTCTTCCTAGATTGGGCAGGACCCCGAGGCTGTAAAAGGCATTCTCCTGCGGGATGGAGGGAACTGAGGCATCTCAGGGAGAAGGGTCAGGGCCGGTGGGGGGCAAGGCCAGCTGCTGGGAAGCCAGCCTTGGGCTCCCCGGGAGGGCTAATAGGGGGCAAAAACGATGGGTCCTGTGGCAGGGCGAACGGCTCCCGCTGGGGTGCGAAACAGAGCTGGACCCAGGATTGGAGCTGGGAAGAGGGTGGTGGCCGCTGTGGGGGCAGGCCGGAGGGCCAGGGGCCCTGGCAGGGCACAGATGGCTGCCGCCGCTGTGGGGAGCGGGCTGGGCAAGAAGCGGGCTGCCAGGGTCTTGGTGAGTTGCTTCTGCAAGGCCAGTTTAGACTGCAAAGAAAAGAGGGATGGACACAATCTCTGACCCCAGGAAAATCCGCTCCCCTCCCTTGGCCCCATCCCTAGACCTTTTGCTGCAGGAAAAACGTGACTTTCAGGATTCCAAATCTAAATCCTCCTCCCTTCCCACCCCCACACATTCATTCCACAGGGCTTTCTCCACCACCTGTCGTCCTGTCCAGAGAGAGGAGAATCTTGGGATGGGCCAAGGGAGGAGGCTATGGGGAGTGGGGGGTGGACACAGTCTCCAGGAGATGCTCGCCCACCCCTTGCGCTTGTCCCTGAGATGACTTTTCCCGGGCCCACCTCCCCGGAAATTTTTCTGGGCAGAACCCAAGACAACCAAAAACCCAACCCCAGTTCTTTCCCTGCCCAGGCCGCCATGAGATGGGGTGGGGAGGCTTCCTTCCTGCCCCACCTCCCACCTCCCAGGGATCGAACCCAGGTCTCCCGAATTGCAGGTGGATTCTTTACTAGCTAAGCCACAAGGGAAGCCCTAGAATACTGGAGTGGGTAGCCTATCCCTTCTNCTGCTCCACCCCCAGTCCCAGCCTCACTTGCCCCACCTGCTTGAGTTGGGTCTCTGAGTTGACCTGGAGCTGACAGAGAGCACAGTGGAACGGGGGGCTGGGCCCCTGCCGGCCCCCCCGGCCCCCTGTCACTCTCTTGGCCTTGTGTCCAGCTCCTCCCCGGGGCACCGTGCGGCCCCGGCCCCTGCGGGGAGCACCCCGCTGACCTTCCACCATCCACCGGTGCTTGGCTCCTGGTGGAAGGAAAGGAGACAGCTTGTCGGCACCAGCAAGGCGCGGCAGGGCTACGGAGACCCCCTCCAAGCCAGGTCAGCCTGGCCGTCCCTTGAAGCCTCCAGGCTGCTCCACACCGACAGCCCCGACAGCCACATGGAGCTTCTCTTTCCCTCTGAAAGGTCCTCCCATGCGTGCTAAGTCACTTCAGTCGTGTTCAACTCTTCGCAGCCCCATGGACTGTAGCCCACCAGGCTCTTCTGTCCATGGGATTCTCCAGGCAAGAATACTAGAGTGGGTTGCCACGTCCTCCTCCAGGGGATCTCCCGGCATCTCAGGGATTAAACCTACATCTCGTGTCTCCTGCATTGGCAGGGGTTTCTTTAGTGCCATCTGGAAAGCCCCAAAGATCCTCCCAGCTGCTTTCGTTTCATGCCTCAAGGAAGCTTCCTTGCAGAGTAAATGGTCAGCCTCCCTTTGACTCTCATCCCAACCCCGTCCCCCAGGTCTGACCCAAGGAGAGATGGAGAGGGTGTTGCCCGTCTTCTGTGGGACCCTTCAGACCTTGTTGCTTCAGACGTCTCTTCCCAGTCCTCTCTCCCCAAGCATTGGCTAGAGGACCCCAAATGCCTGCCCACTCACAGCTGGGCACAGCACCTCTGTCACCCAGCCCTCAATCACAGGGGCCACCCAGAAGCGACAGCCTGCCCGCATCTGGTGAGAGGGGCATCTCCTCCCCGGACTCAGGCAGGCTGGGCGCACTGACCTGTGTTGTGAGCCTGAAGCTGGGAGGCAGAATTCACGGTCACCTTACATGTGGGGCAGTAGAGGCGCCCCTTCTCGCTCCTGCCTTCCCCACTCACACCGCTTCCCATAGCAGCTGCTGCCGGTTCAGGCTCTGGGGCCTCTGGCCCAGGCTCTGGGGAGCAGGGTGGGCAAGATGAAGAGGAGGAAGAGGAGGCAGCATCCAAGAGGTCTGAGGGGACTGGCTCCCTGGGCGTGGGTTCTGGACTCCGGGGTGACTGGGTTTCAGGACCAGGAGGAGGGACCGCAGGAACTGCTGGAGAAATGGAAGGCCTCAGGTAAGAGGGCAAGCTCCAAGATGATTCTCGAGACCATAACTTTAAAATTTTTTATTTTTTTTTTTCTCACTTTTGGCTGCATGAGGCATGTTGGATCTTAGTTCCCCAAGCAGGGATCAAACCCATACCTCCTACAGTGAAAGCTTGAAGTCTTAACAACTAGACTGCCAGGGAGGTCCCTCGAGACCATGATTTTAAACACAGACATTCTGGGGGTAGCATGGCTGAGTGGAGGGCCCCTGGTGTAGGGATGACCAGCACTGAATTCCAGACTCCTCACCAAATCATTGGGCAGACTTGGGCCTCTTTGGGCCTCAGCTTTCCTACATGAAATCATAAAGTTGGGCCCAGTGGTCTCAGAGAGACCACCCAGTCCTGATAATCTACAGTTATTAGCTAACTGTTAAATAAGTGGAAGTCGCCAAAAAGATGTACTGTAATATTCATGGAGCACTATTCCTAGCAGCAGAAACTGGAAACTAANCGCCTCCCTGAGGTTCCGGTGTGCAGAGGGGTCCTGACTGGCCCCAGGACCAGAAACCAGCCTTGCAATATCTGTTCTCCACCATCTAAGCACTATAAGGACCGGCTTTGTCAAAGGCTCTTGCTCGTTCACAGGAGAATGACCCAGAGAAAAGGTGACTCGTTGCTGGAAGAGGACCTAACAGCTGGTCAGACCGCGAGGTCACCCTGCTAATGCACAGAAGCCCAGAATGGAGGTGTAGGTCACAGTCACCTGCAGGCCAAGTCCCTGTATCAAGTGCCTCTACCCAGACCGGTGGCAGGCCCCTGAATCCACCACAATTACATCCTTCCTTTGGGCCACTGGGACTTCTGGACTTGTGGCCAGTGTTGATCAGGAGGCTTAGGGCGCGGGGCAGAGGGTCGGGTGGGAGGCACCTGCATCTGGTCCCGGAGGAGGGCCCACCAAGGAGCCCAGCCCTCGTGAGGACCTGTGTTGGGGTTGGGGGGCAGGGCACAGCCCTCTCTGTTTTCCCTCTTCACTCAGGAAACCACCTGCTCCTCTCATTCCAGGTCTCCAAAAAGTACAGCGACATTGAGGAGTTTTACCAGAAACTTTGCAGTCGTTACGCGACGGCCAGCCTGCCTCCACTCCCCAGGAAGGTCCTGTTTGTTGGGGAGGGTGACATCCGGGAGCGGAGGGCCCTGTTCGACGAGATTCTGCGCTGCATCTCCAAGGATGCCGAGCTGGCAGGCAGCCCTGAGCTGCTGGAATTCTTAGGTACCTGAGGCCCTGTCCCAAATCCCTACGGGCCCCTGGCCCAGAACTAGGCCTTGCTGCCCTGGCTTGCAGGGAGAGGGGCGAGGGGTGGTCCACAGCACCCTCTGCAGCCCAGAGACCTCAACCAGGCTGTTGAGTCACGTGGGCTTCATTCACTGCCATGCTTGGGCCGGGGTCGTGGTGGTGGNAAAAGCAGAGACATCACTTTGTCAACAAAGTTTCATCTAGGCAAAGTTATGGTTTTTCTAGTAGTCATGTACAGCCTTGAGACTTGGATCATGAAGAAGGCTTAGCACTGAAGAATTCATGCTTTCGAACTGGGGTGCTAGAGAGGACTCTTGAGAGTCCCTTGAAGGGACTTTGCTGGTTTGACCAGCAAGGAGGTCAAACCAGTCAATTTTGAAGAAAACCAATCCTGAATATCCATTGGAAGAACTAATGCTAAAGCTCCAACATTTTGGCCACCTGATACAATGAACCAACTCATTGGAAAAGACCTCAATGCTGGGAAAAACTGAGGGCAGAAGGAGAAGGGGGTGACAGAGGATGAGACGGTTGGATGGAATCATCGATTCAAAGGACATGAGTTTGAGCAAACTCTGGGAGATAGTGAAAAACAGGGAAGCCTGGTGTGCTGCAGTCCATAGGGTCTCAAAGAGTTGACAGAACAGAGACTGAACCCAAAAATTGCTTTAAAATGTGATGTTGGTTTCTGCTGAACAACAATGCAAATCCAATATTCAAATCTGTTTTCTTATATTACTTCATCCCCTAGTGCCAGTTAAGATGGTTGACTACCTTCTTTTTCTCTTAGCTTCTGTGAGCCCATTCATCCTGCATCTCTTCACACTCTGTGTTGTTTCACTTCAGTTTTACACTTTTGATTTTACGACTCTATTCTACTTCACAATGTCAGAGAATCTTTATTGTTCTTATTGTTTAATTGATGTCATGTCTGAATCTTGTGATCTCATGGGAATCAGTTTAATTTTTTAACAGTTTTTTTTTTTAACTTTTAGACTTTTCTAGGGGATAACATCTTGCCTCTGATTTTAATCATTACCTATATAGATGCTGATGATTAGCAGATTTGTAAGCCCTACCCTCACATCTCTCCAAAACTCTAGTTTCCACACAAATAAGGATCTCAAGTCTACGTACTGATGCAGAACTATTGATTCTCCTCACTCTCCAGCTAAATCTGCTCAAGCTGTTATAGCTTCAGGATTGGGAACGGCATCCATCCAGTTGTTCAAGTGCAACTAGAAGTGAGTTCTGATTTCTGTTTTCCCCTTGTTCTCCATATCCTTTCCATTGTCTAGTCCTGTTGACTTTCCAAAATCACACTTCCTTCTACATTCATTAGTAACACTCCTGTTCAAAGCACCAAAATTCCTTCTCTCCTACCAAATCTCCATAATTTCATCCTTGCCCCTCCCTCCTACATTTATCACATAAAAGCCAAAGAGAACTGTAAGTGACTTGTATCACTCTGACTTAAATACCTCCAGTGCCTTCACATCACAATTAGAATAAAATATAAGTAACTCACTCTACATTAAAAATACACACATGATCTAGTCTCTGCCTTTACACTTGCTCAGCTAAAGCAGAAGTTCTCAACCTGAGCATCACTGGCAGTTTGGGCCAAATAATTCTTTGTTGTGGGTTGCTGTCCTTCAAGTGGTAAGATAATTGTCCATTTATCATTACTCACAGCATTTATTTTCACTCTTAATGTGCCCTGATTAGGAGGACAATTGTATGGTCACCTTACTCTTCATCCTTTGCTTCGTCATTCTGCTTCATCATTGTATGTATGCATATGTTCTGTTTTGAACTTACCAGGTTTACCCCAGGCTTAGGGTCTAACTTCCCTCAAAAGCCTTTTTTTTCTCTCTATTTGGATCTCAGTTTATGGTATTCCTTTTGTGATCAAATTCAAAATAAAACAGCAATTCAATCATTCCCTACTCAATTAGGATATCATTGCCTGATAAGATTGTATATTAGCATATTATTTTGAATCAGTCTAGACGCTTTACCTGTCCGCTTAGAGGGGCTTCCCTGATAGCTCAGTAGATAAAGAATCTGCCTGTAATGCAGGAGACCCTGGTTTAATTCCTGGGTTGGAAAGATCCACTGGAGAAAGGATAGGCTACCCACTCCAGTATTCTTGGACTTCCTTTGTGGCTCAGCTGGTGAAGAAGCCACCTGCAATGTGGGAGACCTGGGTTTGATGCCTGGGTTGGGAAGATCCCCTGGAGAAGGGAAAGGCTACTCATTCCAGTTTCTGGCCTAGAGAATTCGATGGGGTCACAAAGAGTTGGACTGGACTGAGTNACCTGCAATGTGGGAGACCTGGGTTTGATGCCTGGGTTGGGAAGATCCCCTGGAGAAGGGAAAGGCTACTCATTCCAGTTTCTGGCCTAGAGAATTCGATGGGGTCACAAAGAGTTGGACTGGACTGAGTGACTTTCACTTTCACTGCTTAGACAGCGGTTGGTCCACAGCCTTCCTCCCAATGAGGTTCAACTTCTGTGTTTTGTATCATTATCACACTCTAGATGTTTATTTCATGGCACTTTTCACAAATATTACTTATTAGTATAATTATTTATTCTTACAAATTCCATGAGGATGGGATCTGTGTCTATCTGTCTCAGCTCTGAAAGGGAGAATTTGTACCTTTGTAGAATGCACTGCTTATGTATTTTACATGTACAATCAAATGAATCAGTAAATCACAATCAGTTCATAGGTACATAGTGCATTATTGGGACATCCTTGGGAAAGCACATGATCTGATTGTAAAGTTCAATGTGAATTGTTCAAGGTAGGCACATACATATCCTTGAGAAGAATTTCAAATACATTATTTCATAAAATTCCAGTCATATGTGTGATTGTTTTACTATCCTTTCCCAAATGATTTTATGAACATCGTTAAGGCTTAGCTTCATTGGTAATTATAAACAATAGGGAAAACATGTGCTTACTTAATTCCTTACATTGAATTTCCCTTACAAATATTACAGTTTTCCATTCTCTGATATCTCATGAGAAGTAGAGAAGAAGACCAAGGTCAAATCAGTCAGGAGGCCACAAACTCCCTAGCATCCCTCATAGACAGGCTTGCTCTCCTCATGGCTGAATGACAAGAGCGCCTCAGAGTCAGTGTGGTATAGTGAGCATCACACTTGCTCCTGAGAATGACCCATTTCCAGTCACAACTGATTATTTTCCTCTCAGTTCAGTTCAGTTCAGTCGCTCAGTCGTGTCTGACTCTTTGTGACCCCATGAATCACAGCACGCCANCGCAGAGAGTCAGACACGACTGAGCGACTGAACTGAACTGAACTGAACCTACCGAACATAAAAGTTTGGCCCAGCCTACCTTAAATGTGCTCAGAACACCTACCTTAGCTTACAGTTGAGCACAATCATCTAACACAAAGCATATTTTATAATAAAGTGTTGACTATCTCATGTCATTTATGGAATACTGTGTTGACAGTGAAACCACATTGCTTGCATGGGCACAAAATGGTCGTGTGTCAGTTGTTTACCCTCCTGGTCACGTGGCTGCTGCTTTCCAACATCACAGAAGAGTATGTACCTCTGTCATACAGAGTGAAGTTAGAAAGAGAAAAACGAACATCATATACTAATACATATATGTGGAGTCTAGGAGAATGTACACACGAACCTATTTGCAGGGCAGGAATAGAGACACAGAGGTAGAGAATGGACACATGCACATAGAGGAAGCGGAGGGTAGAACAATTGGGGAGATTAGGATTGACATACACACACNCATATATGTGGAGTCTAGGAGAATGTACACACGAACCTATTTGCAGGGCAGGAATAGAGACACAGAGGTAGAGAATGGACACATGCACATAGAGGAAGCGGAGGGTAGAACAATTGGGGAGATTAGGACTGACATACACACACTGCTGCTGCTGCTAAGTCGCTTCAGTCGTGTCCGACTCCGTGCAACCCCATAGACGGCAGCCCACCAGGCTCCCCCATCCCTGGGATTCTCCAGGCAAGAACACTGGAGTGGGTTGCCATTTCCTTCTCCAATGCAAGAAAATGAAAAGTGAAAATGAAGTCGCTCAGTCGTGTCCAACTCTTAGCGACCTCATGGACTGTAGCCTACCAGGCTCCTCCGTCCATGGGATTTTCCAGGCAAGGGTACTGGAGTGGGGTGCCATTGCCTTCTCCGATACATACACTACCATGTGTAAAACAGACAGCTAGTGGGAAGCTGCTGTATAGCACAAGGAACTCAGCTCCATGTTTTGTGGTGACCTGGAGGGGTGGAATGAGGAGGGTGTGAGAGGAGGTCCCAGAGGGTGCAGATATATGTACACAGAAAGCTGACTCACTTCCTTGTACAGCAGAAACTAATAAAACATTGTTATCTTCTTGGGCTCCAAAATCACTGCAGATGGTGACTGCAGCCATGAAATTAAAATACGCTTGAAAGAAAAGCTATGGCCAACCTAGACAGCATATTAAAAAGCAGAGACTTTACTTTGCCGACAAAGGTCCGTCTAGTCAAAGCTATGGTTTTTCCAGTAGTCATGTATGGATGTGAGAGTTGGAACATAAAGAAGGCTGAATACCAAAGAACTGATGGTTTTGAACTGTGGTGTTTGAGAAGACTTAAGAGTCTCTTGTACTACAAGGAGATCAAATCAGTCAGTCCTAAAGGAAATCAGTCCTGAATGTTCACTGGAAGGACTGATGCTGAAGCTGAAGCTCCAATACTTTGGCCATCTGATGCAAAGAACTGTTTCATTGGAAAAGATCCTGATACTGGGAAAGATTGAAGGCAGGAGGAGAAGGGGATGAAAGTGGATCAGATGGTTAGATGGCATCACTGACCTGATGCACATGAGTTTGAGCAAGCTCCAGGAGTTGGTAATGGACAGGGAAGCCTGGTTTACTACAGTCTATGGGGTTGCAAAGAGTCGGACACGACTGAGCAACTGAACTGAATTGAAAACAACACAGTAAAGCAATTATACTCCAATTAAAATAAAAAAAGAGTATGTACTGTATATCTCCAGAAAAGATCAAAATTTGAAATTGGAAGTCTAATTTCTAACTGAATGCATATCACTTTCACACCATGTGTGCTGTGTGCTAAGTGGCTTCAGTCACACCCAAATCTTTGCGACCCCATGGACTGTAGCCCAACAGTCTCCTCTATCCATGGGATTCTGCAGATAAGAATAC
Organism: Neotragus pygmaeus; assembly: GCA_006410875.1. Taxonomy (NCBI): domain Eukaryota; kingdom Metazoa; phylum Chordata; class Mammalia; order Artiodactyla; family Bovidae; genus Neotragus; species Neotragus pygmaeus. The sequence goes on from SJYV01054212.1 coordinate 1,011,466, forward strand.
TGAAGTGGGTTGCCATTCCCTTCTCCAGGGGATCTTCCCGACTCAGGGATCGAACCCCTGTGTCCTGCATTGCAGGTGGATTCTTTACCGCTAAGCCACTGGGGAAGCCCTGGGAAGTCAAAGATCATAATCCAAATCATTGTGAAGTTGGGGAAACATCTGTATGTCATTAACCAAAACCAGGTGAGACTAATCTCTGGTGAGAAAAGTCAGGCTCATGGTTATCCTGGGGGAGGGTTATAGGTGGTTGAATAGCATCACCCCCAAACACGTCCATCTGGAGTCTCCGAATGTGATCTTATCTGGAAAGCAGAGTCTTTGCTGATGTAATTAGTTAAGATGAGATCAAACTGGCCTAGAGTGGGCCCTAGGTCAGTGACTGGTGTCCTTCTAAGAAGATCATGTGAACACACAGGCAAGAGGGAGAAGGTGATGTGAAGGTGGAGACAGAAGGTCAGAATGTGGCCGAGGATTGCTGGCAACCACGCAGCTAGAAGAGGGGGATGAAACAGACTCACTCTGCACCCCGGGAAGGAACCAACCTTGCTGACACCTTGTTCCAAATGTCTGGCCTCCAGAAACAGAAAATACAGTTCTGTTACTTTCAGCCACCCAGTTTGTGGTCATTCATTATCCCAGGCCTAGGAAGCTAACAAGGTAGAGACTGGGAGAGGGCCTCAGAAGTTGTGGGGGGAGGGGGGGAATTGATTCTGGGGTGCTTGTGACATGTTTCTTCACCTCAGCAGATTCGGGCTGGAAAATCCGAGATGTTCTTCCATGTGATGTGTGCCTCTTCCTGNGCGGGGGGGGGCCCTGGGGGGTGGGGGGGGGGGGGGGGGAATTGATTCTGGGGTGCTTGTGACATGTTTCTTCACCTCAGCAGATTCGGGCTGGAAAATCCGAGATGTTCTTCCATGTGATGTGTGCCTCTTCCTGTACAGATGGAATACTCCAACACAAGCGGGAATAATAATAAGTAGAGAGCACTCAACCCCTTGTCAGAAACCAGATTTGGAGTGGGACGGAGGCGGGACAAAAGTTCAGGACTGACCTTTGCTGTGGAGCTCTTCAGGGGCCCCACCAGCTGGAGTCGGGGTGGGGGACACCAGCGTCTCATCCTGGGTCAGGGTTTGCGGCCTCTGCTTGCTCTTGGCGGCTTCAACAGCCTTGAGTTTTCTGGCGTGTTTGTGGCCTTTGTAATGAGCTTCGGCCTGGTTCTGCGGGGGGGAGAGCCTGGAGTCACCATTCATTTGCTGTGTATACCTTCCCCATCCATGAGCTGGCACGTAGGGGGCAGGTCAGAGGGAAGCAGGGCTCCGGCCACACAGGGAGATAACCCTTGCCATTGTCATTGTCATCATAGCACGTGTGTGGGCCCGAGGGTTACAGAATACATTCTCATACGTGAACTCCCAGGCAAACCGCCACCGCCTCCCAATTCTGCCTCAGCGCCTTTTTAGCTGTGCATCTTTGGGCAAGTCACTTCACCTTTCTGAGCCTCAGTTTCCTGACTCATAAGCTTTGGGATGATAATACTGACTTCATAGGGTTCTGAGAATGAAAATGAGAACAGGAATGACAAGTGAAAGCGAAAGTGTTAGTTGCTCAGTTGTGTCCGACTCTTTGCGACCCTATGGACTATATACCCTGCCAGGCTTCTCTGTCCATGGGATTTTCCAGGCAAGAATATTGGAGTGGGTTGCCATTCCCTTCTCCAGGGGATCTTTCCGACCCAGGGATGAATGACAAGGGCCTAGTACAGAGAATAAGTGCTCAGTGAATATCAGTTACTAGGTTTATAACTGCACGAGTGGGAAAACAGAGCAGTCCCCATGCTTTAGGGAACATACACTCCAGATCATTCATCCTTCTGCACGTGTTTTTTAACAAATAGTTCCTGAGCATTTGCTATTTGCCAGGCACTGTGTTGGGCCTGGCATGAAAAATATATGGTTTCTTTATCAGAATGAGTCTCTCTGTCCATCACTTGCATGACTCATGTAACCTGAAAGCCTGGAAGGAACCCCCAAACCTGGCCTGTCCACTAGGGAGTCCTGCTTGTTGCTCCCCAAAGTAGGAAAGAAGGCCCTGTGGCCCCTCCTTAGGCGCTTTCACAAGAGCAGGTCTGTCAACAGCATCACCCAAACTGCAGAAGTTGCCTGACAGAAGGCAAATGTTCCCTTGGAGGCCAGAATGAGGCTTCCCTATTCTCTAGGGGCAGGCCCTGCTAGGAAGTATGTGGACTGTGGGGTCAGCCAGGCCTGGGTTCAAATCCCAGCTCTGCTAATTACCAGTTGTATGACCTCAGGCAACTCACTTAACCTCTCTGAAGCTCAGTTTCCTCATCTGAAAAATGAGGCTGAGGATGGGACCTTGAACCATCTCACAGATGTATCATGAGAACTAATTAAGACTAATTAAGAGGATGGACAAACAGATTCTGTAAACTCTCAGGTGTGTTAAGAACTCAGCCCTGAACCAGAACCAATGGTGGCCCCTGGGACCCAGAGTAGGGAAGGGCAGCCTGCTCTCATCAGAAGGTTCCAGAACATAGGAGCGAGGCATAAGGGGAGGAAAACAGAATCCTAGGGAGATGGGCTGGGAAGCGGCACAGGAATCTGGAGGGAGGAAAGGATGGGATGGGTAAAGGGTCAGGAGCGGCTCTTCCTCAACGAAGGACAGAAAATACAGACCACAGCCCCTTTGCCACCCCTATTCCTCCAGGCAGGAAAGACCTGGAAGCCAAGGGTCCAGCCCGCTCCCTGCCCAGCACCCTGCAAGCCTGTTTCCACAACTCCCTCTCACCGCTGAGTTGAATCTCAGGTGACAGATGTTACAGGAAATGAAGAGCTTCTTCTTCAGGGGAGAGGGGACCCCAAATGTGTGGCTGATGACAGCTTTCTGGACCGGGTCCATCTGTGGAGGGGGTGGGAGGGCATAGTAACTGTGGGGTCAGCTAAGTAAGGTGGAAGGGCAGTCCCAATTGCCCAAAACTAAAGTCTATGGAGGAGGGCAGTGGTCAGCCCATGGGAAGAAATTTCCTATGTCTGTGGATGTTAAACACTGAAAAAGAAAAGCCTCTTCCCTGGCTGACTTTCTTAGATGGCCTAGGCTTGTGCTTGGAGGCAGAGGGATGGCCATGTGACTTTTGTGATCTTGAGAAACACAGCCATGGCCTGGTGATCACACTGGCTTCCCTTGCTGCCCCTCTGGTCTCTTTTTTCCCTCATTCATGAGAATCACATCTACGTGTGCAGAGAGTTGAGGGCAGGGAGAAGCGGAGAAGGGAATTTGGAATTTCCTCCCCCATAACCCAGCCTTGTGCTGGGCCTGTGGGCTGGGGGAGATAAAGCTTATCATATCAGCTTTGCCACTATCACAGGGCCTGAGAGTGAGAGCCACAGCCCAGGGGCAGTGGGGCACCAGGCTGGGGGCGGGGAGCAGGGTTAGCAGATGGAAGCCAGAGGGCTCCCTGAATAGTAGGGTCATTTCCCTGGAATATGAATTTGTACTTTTTTTCTTTTCCTTGTTTTAAATAATTTCTGTTTCTTCTATCAGACCAAGTCTGCTATGTTCCCTTTCCTCAAAGGGCTGGGTTGTTGTGTCAAAAGCAGAAGTCGTTGGGGGCTTACTTGTCAAGAAGAACTTTCCAAATCTTCCTGAGAGAGAAGAACACAGGCTTTGAGAGAAGAGCATGGTTTCAGAAACTTCCCTGAGACCAGAAAGAGGTTCTAACCCTCACAGCACCCAGGGCCAGGGGCTGAGGTGGGTGGGTGGGTGGCGGGACGGGACAGGATTTCAGGGGAGAATGGCCTGCAGGGCCCCCAGTGATGAGAACAACAGCAGATTGACCCCCTCGTAGGGGGGGTCATGCCTGAACAATGAGCATGTCAGCAAGTGACAGTGGGGACTAAAAACCAGAGGACCCCCCTCCCCCCAGTTGTCTTGGGCTCCTTAGGATCTTTGTACAACCCTGGAGGGTGGGAAGGAAGGGGCTCCCAAGGGTGATTAGATAGAGTTTCCCACCATATTGTCAGGATGGGGTGAGGCTCATCAATGATTACATTTGATTTTTCAAAAAAAAATTTTAAAGGGTTGTATACCTTATAGCTCATATAGTGAAGTGAATTTCAGATTTACACACATACACGGAAATACTAGTACACAGACTAGTAGGCAGACACACAGCACATAAACGTACAGGTAGTTACAAATCATAGAAACAAGCAGAAAGATACACACTCACCTGCACACCAATGGCACACATCCACAAACTTACAATCACCCAAACCATATGAAAACATACACGCAGAGGCCAGACACACACCAAACACATACACAGTCAACACAAAAAAACTCAGATACCCAGGCATATACACTACATAAAGACAACTACACAGGCATAAAGAGTTCACAAGCACACGTGCACAAACTCACACCCATAAATACACACAAAGTCCTACAGAGACTAAAAAAGAACTAAAACAGAAAGGCACACAGACATACACAGATCATCCAAAGATGCCCCTTTATGAAACTCCATGAAACCTGCAGCTCACAGGCCCTCGGGGCTCAGCACCAGTTGCTAGGGGAGAGGACAGTAGTAACCCAGATATTCTGGCCTAAGCAGGAGCTGGGCCCCATTTTGGGAGCACCTGGTCACTTGGAGGGATGTTGCTCCTGGTTGGACCCAGCTTCTAAGAGCCGGCCCCTGGGAGCCCACCTTCCCAGCCCACCCCCATGCTGGGTTGTGCTCCCGCCACCCGCCCGC